>BGPR01002294.1:0-75346 GCA_013235015.1 Araneus ventricosus
TCATTAGCTGAATTCAGTTAGAAATGTTGCTAGTAAATGTTTGGTACTATTTTAGTAGAATCCTCTTTCAAGATATTATGCTATTTATACCAGTGTTGTCAGCTATTCGAATATAAGCTTGGTAAGGAAAAATATTATAGTTAGTTAGTAAGTGTTTTTTATTATAATGCTTGGATTTAAATGATTTGTTGGATGAATTTAGATTTTAATTAAATTCTTATGTAATTCTAATATTTTTTATTTACAGTGCTACGGTGCAGGAGATAGTTGAAGATCGGTGATATAGTGGTTAAATCCTGGCTTTGTGATAATTTAAAATTCTTATACAGTATTAAGTAGTGCTCATCTTATTATTTTGAAAATCTAAAGGTACTTTATTTAGTGATTTAGCCATATAGCCATTTGATCAGTGTTGGAGAGTACAGACATTTAGGGAAGGAAGTAATATAATAAAAAAAAAAAAAACTGCAGGAGACCAGAAATGCCACTTGAAAGATAAAAGATTAATTTTAATTTTTTAAATAGTTATTTTATCAATCCTTGGATAAATTTAATGGGATGCAGTGCTTAAAACTTACCAGGCAATTCGAGGCATTCCAAGCGAGAGGTGCAATTTGTCCAACTTTTTATGCAGTCAAAAGAGTGAGTTTTTCTCTCATTTGGAAACTAAAGGAAGTACTTCAATTTCTGGATCTCTTTCTGATGGTCCATGAGTACTGTTTGCATGACCAGATCAATGTTGGATAGTTAAAGTTACAATGATTCAGAGGCGGCACCAGAAATTTTCCGACCGGGGGGGGTGGGGGTGCAAGACATCTCCGACAGGGGGACAAGCAAAATTTTTCTAATTTAGGTAACTTCAAAATAACAGATAATAATTAATTTTATATTTAATTAAAGGTAATTAAGTATTAATTAGAGAATTTGATTATAATAATAATTATTTAGAATAATTAGCTAAATGTCGGGTTCAGTAAGAATTGTCTGACTGAACAACAAGCAATAATAGAAAATGAAGAATTATGAACATAAACCTCAGGAAATGAAATGTACGGCACTGATATTGAAAAAAAATTGCATATTATTATCTAAATTTCATAACAAAAAAAAGTAATAGCCGAGACAAGTAAAAATAATTATTAACAAATTTTAAACCTATAAATACAATATCTTCATATCTCTAATAATAATAAAGGAGAATGTGTGTGTCTGTGTGTGTATTGGTTCTCTACAGGGCAGACTGCTGGACCTAGAGCTATGAAATTTGGCACAAACCTACTTTGAAGGGTGGGAATGTGCATCTCGGAGCCCTTTTTTGAAATTTTACTTAGAATTTTAATTAATTAAAAATTAAGCGAAATTTTGGTGTTTTCCATTAATAACTTCCGAAAATATTACAGCATGAAAATCCTTTTTACGTTATCTGAAAGTTCAAAAAATTACCTCTTCAATGATATTTTATATGAAAGCTCATGACCCTAGGTACATCATCAGTGGTCGCTTCTCCATCTCAATTCTTCATTTTTAAGAAAAATCGCAAAAACACTACTTCATTATACATCCTCTTGGAGAGGAAACCTTGACTGTGTTCCCAGTCTCAACAACTGGACCGATTTTACCAAGTCATCTCACTTTGCAAGCATAGCTAACAAATCAGAATGCTCCACGTTTATTGTGCAAGTTTAAAATAGTATTTTTGATCAGTACCAGCCACCATCTGAAAATTTGAAAACTCATCTTTTTAATGATATCAATGAAGATGCTGTATTTTTTTCTCTAATTTTAATAAATTTGTAAAAATATTTTAAGGCATAATTTAAAAAAAGTACTTTTCATTGTTGCAATCTGATTCATACTGTTGCCAAATAATATTTAATTCCGTGTTTCACTTCCATTATTGAAAGCTAAGGTAATGTCCTAATGGATTTAACTTTCTTTTTTTGTTTCATCAATTTTTCTGTTAAATCTGTAAACGAAGTCCTCTAAGCATGGTTTTCGCGCACCTGGAAAGTCAGGTAAAGTCACGAAATGTCATGAATTTGGATAATGGTTTAATTTTGTCATGAAAAGTCATGATTTTCAGGAAAAATTGAGTAAAAGTCATGAAAAACTAGGCTGTCATGGATTCGCTAGGCTTTAATCATCTAATAATAAGTTTAAGAAATTTATATTATTTATTTAAGGATTCTCCAGCTAGAAGAGCAGATTTTACTAGAATTACAGGTTGTTCTATTTTTCCAAAAAAATGTTGTGCTGTTTGATGGCTAGAAAACAGTGATTACACAGCAAGAGCCATTGACATAGTTGAGCCAGTCACGAAGTATCTATCACAATTAAAACATACTGATAGCAAACTTAAGGCCTCTTTGAAAACGTCTATGAAAGATCCTTTCATACAATGTAAACTTGCTTTCGTTAAGTCATTGTCACTACAATGCGAAACTTTTTTGACAAATTTTCAAAGTGAAAAAGTGCGTGTGCCCTACTTGTATGCAGAATTGTCTCAGCTGTTAGGAGGGATCATAAAAAAATTTGTCAAGCCTGAAAAAGTTGTTGAGGGCTCAGCATTGTTGAAACTTGACCTCAATTCTAAAGATAGTTTCTTGGAAGCTAAGAGCATAGATATTGGCTATGGAGCTAAAAAAAAAAATACTTGAACGAGTTAAAAATAGTTGACAAGACAAAGCTCTATTTTTTTCTGGACTGTCAGAAAATTTTGTAGAATTTGGCTCAAAAAATTATTGATAAGAGCCCACTCAAATATAAACTTGTTAAAGGTTTATCCAGTTTGCATCCTTCTGTTATGTTGAATAATTCAAATATTGGGTTAACTCGGTTTAGCATAGTTCTTGAAGTACTACATAATGCAAACCAAATCACCGAGACAGTGGCAGAAAGAGGAAAAAACCAATATGTATCCTTTTGCTCTGTTGTCAAAGAAAGACATCAGGATGAGTTTGAAAATTTCTTGTCTGATGGGTGCAATCTAGAGCTCGATAACTTTTACTATGGATTATTGTCAAAGGAAAAAAATGGGAAGATCTGTGGCAGGTTGTAAAATTATGCTTTATATTCTCCCATGCAAATGCTTCAGTGGAAAGGGGCTTCTCTGTCAGTAAAACAATGTTAGGTGAAAACTTGAAAAAGCAAAGTTTGATTAATCATAGACGAGCATACAATGGAATTAAATCTCTTGGGGGAGTTGAAAATGTCTCTATTACTAAAAGAATGCTGTTAGCTGATCGTGGTGTGAGGCATCTGTATAGAGTGGATTTAGTGAGGAAAGAATATTTAGATAAAAAAGCATCAAAGACACAAGAAAAGAGAAAATTAGAAAATGAATTGCAGCAGTTATATAATCAGAAAAAGAAATTCCGATTGGAAAAAGAGAAGGAAGAAACTGAATTTGAAGAAAAAATTCAAATTTTGGAGGAAAAGAGAAAATCCTTACTGTGAAGATTCAGATTAAGTTTAAATATAAGAACTTTATATTGAGACACTAATTTTTGAGATTAATACAGAAATGTAAATAATCATTATTGTGATACATTAAATATTTTTGAAAAATCATCACAGTTGCATTATTTACTGCTAATTTTACTTTCTTATCATTTGGCTAAAGTTAAGGAATTCAAATTGAATTAGAAAAATTTTGGTTGTATTTACAAAACTGCTATATGATTAAGCTTAGATTAGATATGGAAATACAATAATTTATTTCTGTGTACACGAGTTTGTAAACATTTATAAGTACTTCTTCTATCCCAAAATTCCTGTATTATCTCCAAACACATACCTTTTGCTTGCATTTACATACGACGTTTAATTCGTATATACTTTAACTAAAGCATTTCTAAGTCATGGAAAATTATTGATCGTAATCAGGGAAAGTCATGGAAATTCATGATTTTGTAACACTGTATTTTGGCAGATACCCTATCTAAGATAATAATTATATTTGGAAACATATTTAGTAAGTTCAATGATTATGGTTGTTGTGTTTTAATTCTTTCTATCAGCATGTTTTAATCCAGCTAGCATGCTTCAAGTATTTTGCATAAGCAATAAGAAAGGTGCTGACGATGTGCAATTAGATTTAGATGACACATGCAGTTACTTGATTCCATTATGACGTTCATGTAGACAATGAACAGAACAGATGCAAAGCTACTAAAAGAACATGGGTGAAGTGTTTATAACAATTTGAAGTTTAAAATTGCTTTTTTAAGGGAACTATAAAAATCAAATTATGCACATGATGCTACGTTTATCCTCCAAATTCGTGTCTCTCCTAAAATTATTAGCTTAAATAGTATAGTTGATTTCAAAAAGTAAGCTAGTTCCGAATAATGCAAAGAATTTATTTACAACATATTCACAATACCGAAATGACAATATAAGTTAATATTAGCCTGGCTGGTGAGCTTTTATATTTTAAACTCAAATATCTGTCGGGGTCTGCTGCTATATTTTAATGTTATTGATTGCTAAAAATTAATAAAAGGATTGACTTATCTGGGGCATAGGAGGTGCAGTCGGGGCGCGCCGGCGCTTTATCACGATGGCATGTCATTATCATCTGGCCAAGTTGCTTTGTTTTTGATTTCACATTTTATCTCGTCCACAAACAACATTCATCCTTCTTCGCAGGCTAACAACTTCCCTTCTGTCTTTTCTTTTTTTATTCACTTTTTCGTCCTCCTCAAAAAATTGCCAACCCCCGGTTTTCCTCTTTTCCACCCACTTTTTGACATTCAGCTTGGTCCAACATTATCCGCTGCCATTGATTGGCTTCTTCATAATCCGTAGCCATAGTAAGCTAGCGCCAAAGTTGACAACCTTCTTTTTTAAATTGCAACCCTAATTTACTAACCGGATATGATCCGCCGATGGAATTTTTAATGACTCATGTGAATATTCAATTTCTCACTAGCTGACTTTACAAAATAAAATGGCGAACCAAATGAATATTTCGCACAACAATGAGATGCAAGTGAATTCATATTCCCGACTAACAAGCTAGTCGAAGAGGGTGGCTAGTATGTAATACACCAAAACCTCTCTACAGTGGTCAACCACCATTCCAAGGAAAATTGGCCGCTCTAAGAGGTTATTATGTTTGGGAGTGGAAGTATAAAATATTTAAATAAGACCTAATTCATCATTTCTGATAAATCTAATTTTAAAAATTATCCAAAGAAAAAAAAAGTACTTTATCGGAAAATTCCTCTATTCCTTTTTTTTTTTTTATTTTTTCGTTTTCAGAAATAAGATAAAATTTGTGTCTTGCTTGGGTCTTTCGGAGGTCACTTTTTCAATTTTTTTTAATTGTAAAAATATAACTATAATTGTTCCGTCAGAAGTTGTTAAGGAAAGGCAATAATATAGTCTATTTTTCCTAAAGTCATTGAGCTGAAAGTTTCATTCACTGATGGCCACGACCATACTAACAAATTTTTTGTCATAGTTTGAATCAACACCTGAAAGGCAAAAATGAACTCTTTAATGCCCAAATCCCCGGTAGAGTCTGAAATTCATTCTTCTCTTCACATAGGGAAAGGAATGATTAATTTCTATCTGACTTCTGGTGTTGTTTTTGAGTGTAATTTTTTTTCTTTCCTCAATTTTCTCTTTATAAAATGTCCACGGTCGGAGAGACAAAAGGAAAGAATTTCATTGAAGTGGAACACGTGACAAACCCGACTGTTCAGAGAGGTTTGAGTGGCCGTTAATAGATTTTATTTTAACATTATGACTATGGGCCGAAAAATTCCACGCCGAACAAAAATGGACGTTGAGAGCCACTATGAGTAGCTACACTCTTGTACAATACAGATACTTTAGTTTTGCCTCATAATTCCACCAAAAAGTGATTGAAACAGTCAATAGAAAAAACAAAACATAAATATTTTCATCCGTCTTGTCGATCTTTTAGCCGACCGACTGAAAACAATCGGCAAAGTGTGACATCTGATTCACTTGTCTCCTTGTCAGTTATTTTTTCAAATGTGGTGCAAACTACTGGCCGAATGGACGACAACTTTAAAAAGATGTCGATCATTCTGTTGACCTAACCGTTAATCAGTCCTCAAATTTGGGCACAAATCGCTTATCTCGTCCGTTTATTATATAATAACCTAAAGATGGGATTAAAATTATTATATTCCTTGATACCCTGCTCTCAGCATCTCCCAAAATCTCAAAGATTTTTGCCGACGAAAGTCTTGATTTCTCCCCCCCGGGGGGGGGGGGGCAAATTGCTCCCCGCTGGAGCCGCCCCTGCAATGATTTGATTTTGAGAAGTGTGGGAAAAACCCAAAGTCAGCTTGACTCGGAAGTTGAAATGTTTTTATCTTTGAATTTAAGTGGTGGTGGTGAAAAAAAGAATTAATTTTAAAAATGTGGAAAAATCTAATTTATTAAATGTATATTTAGTAAAGATTATTATTTTTACTAAAGGGGCTGTTTCTATGCTCACTGATTCTCTTCAACTCTGAAGATTATTTTTGTTTTAGATAGAAGTGCAGTTTAAGTTAATTTTGCATGCCCATCAGACATTTTCAAATTTCTAGAAAAGTTGATTTGTTGAATATAAAGGAAGTCACGTATTAGTTTATTCATATATGACTTTCCTATTTGGTCACATGTGAAAAAAGCATTTTCTAATATGCATAGTTAGATTGTGTCTCGGGAAGGAGCTGAAAGTTAGTATATCCTTCTGTGGTTTATGCAAAAATCCATTAAAACCCTAGTGTTTTAAAATTAGTTTAATTAGAGCCCTAAATGTTTTTATCTTTCAATGCTCTGTACTTTTACTCAGTTCTTTCTAAATTTTCTGGAAATAGATTGTGTAAACTTAGAAAGAAGCCAATATTGAAGCAAAATGTTCAATGAAAAGAAATGTTTTGTTATTTAAAAATTTTAATAATTTTAAATTTGTTTTTCTCAGATTAATTTTAATTATTTTCAAATAACTTGCAAACTAAAAAACATCTCTTTATCTATAAAATACTAAAAATGTAAGAACAAACCAAGCAACAAAATGTTTTAAAACATCTTACATGACTGAACTTATATACCAGTTTTAATACAACAGTTACCAATTGTGATAATAGGGTTTTGATTTTGTGTATTTCTTTAAACTATTAAAGATAACAGTACGATGGACTTCAAATTTTAAGTGTGTAATTTTTTGTAAACTGTACTAATGGCTTTTATGAATGGGACTTTTAATGAAATCTCTAATCAAATATTACTACAAATTTTTACTCAGTTCTTTATAAATTTTCTGGTTGAGAGAGCAGCGAAGCAGATTGCGGAGAGAAGCAAGATTTTGAACCTCTTTCTATGTTCAGATGTTTTAAAGAATAAATAAAACAATAATTGAAAATGGGAATTCTAGATGTTTCCATTATTTTTTTAATATATAAATGTGTTTGTTTCGTCCTTATTTAGAAATTAATCAATTTTTGCAAAACAAATGTTTATTCTGTGATCCAGTTTCTGATCATCTGTTAATTTTTTAAAAATCTCCTCACTTTCATGTATATAACTGTATTTTACACATACATGAAGTTGATTAGATTGGAAACAGAACTTTTCTTAGCAAAATTTTGAATTTTCTTGCACTTTCATTTATGTATTTGCCTGATTATATTAAATTGAAGTTCAAGTGCTGTGTAAACAGAATTTCTTTCACATTTGTCCTTCTATGTTAAATCAAAATATTTTCAAATATATAGAAAAATAAATTGCATTTATATTTTCTTGGTAAATATATGCCATTTGTCAATTTGGATGAAACATTGATTTTTCTATGAAATTTCAAACAAAATTTTTTTAATCGACTTTTTTGTTACAGGAAAAATAAAAATTCCAGAAAAGAACATGCACCATATATCCTTTTTATTGTGGTTATATAACCTAATTGTAATTTATAAAGTTTTGTTGTTTGTCAAGTATTTAACTTTAAAAAAAAAATTAAATAATTTAAATAATAATTTAATACAGAGCAAAATTTTTGTAATAAAACTGAATTACTGTTTTGTATTTTCTCATATGTTGCCATTCTGATGCAAAATTATTTCAGCGATTCTTGCAATTATATTTTTAGTAAATCAGACTATATATGACAATCATTATATAATTATTACCCTTTTCCATGTTTTTCTAATATTTTTAAAACAGAAAAATTAATTAATATGGGTTTATTAAGTATAAAATCAGTCAAGTAGAAATATTTTCTTTAATATTTTCTTACTGTTTGCTAAATTATCTAAGGAGAACAATGAACTCAAGCGAGCCAACCAGCAGTTAAAGAAGAAAAACATTACTCAAGAAAGGTAATTTATTTTTTTAAGATTTTAATTTTGATTAAATTTAATAATAGTGCCATGCAATTAAATTTTAGTAAATTGCTCTCTTCCTCTTGTATATTATTAAATTTACCTTGAAGGAAATTTGTACTGCTTATTGGTAGCTAGGTTTGTTTGGGAGAATTGGGCTTTTTAGTGTAAATTTCTTTGATTCTTCAAGGCATAGACTATGTTTTTATCCCACTCTAATCTTTATATTTAATAAGAGTCTTACTCCTTGCATTCAGTTTTGATTTAAAGCTGAAAAATTCATTGTATATGTTGTATTTTTTTCACTTCTGAAAATTCAGTAATATGCTTTTTGTAACTGAAACGATTTCAATCTCATTTGAAAAATTAAATTTATTTCCTCCTGCTAAAAATTTCATAGTCATTCTTTTTAAGTGAGTGAACAGATTCAAAATAGGTGTGACCCATGTTTCATGCAGTGCATTTTCATCTTTTCTCACATTGCCTTTCACTGAGACAATAAGTTTAATACAAAATGAGACAATAGTGCTTTTCAGAAGGATCTCCAAAACAAACTATCTGTCTATTCAGTAAAAATTTCTGAATTTGTTTTCCATTAGGGCAACTAGGGTTTAAAAGTAATAAGCACTCGCACATTAAACTTGTAAAAAAAAAAAAAAAAAAAACCCCATTTTATGGCTGATTAGAGAAGAATACGTACATTTTTTTAGCCACTGTACTAAGTAATTCATGAATTAAAGAAGGCAGGATGTTGGTCATTCTTTTTTTTGCAAGAACAGTAGTTACTACTGCAAATGCAATATTTATTTTGTGTACATTAGAAATAATGCAATATTTCTTTTCTGTGCATTTTTTATAAGCTAATTATTATTTTCATAAGACTTCAGAGTAGGAATTCTGTATGAATTTAATGAATCTTGTCTGCTTTAGATCAATTGCAAATTATGAAGTAAAGCTTGCTCAATGCATGACAGATCTTATAGCTGCTAAAAAGGTAAGAAAAATTAGAAAAATGAATTTTATGTATTTATTTACTAAAATAATTAAATGATTGTTGTTAATATTAGAAGCTTCATTTAAACCTTTTAGCTGGTAATTTCTCTGTATTGTTGCACAAAATAATATTTAACTTCATGATCAAAATATTTGCTTATTGAATTTCAAGGCCATGGTGGCCTAGTGGTAAGGTCCTGACTTTGGGATTGGAGGGTTCCAGGTTCAAAAACCAATTCCACTGAAGATTCGCTGTGTATGTGGGTCTGTTGCACATTAAATCATAAGTAGGGGGTCAAACATCCTCCCGTTACTGGGTGCAGAAGTTTCGGGTGTCACCTTGTCATCTGAATTTATAATTACGATGTCTGTCCCAAAATGGCCCTTGTGTTGCTTCAAAACAGAACATATAACTAAACTAAAACTATTGAATTTCATGCAAATGTGAAAAAAGCTCTAGTCTCTTTCCATTTTATTCTTATTTCACATTATTAAGAAATAAACCTCATTTTATACAGCTTCTTATTGCTCATTTCATATTTCAAAGTGTGTTTGTCTGATCAATACATAGGTAATTAGAAATCTTATTATTATATACAGGGTTCGTACTCCTCCTGAAATTCCTGAAAAACTCCTGAATTTTGCTTTTTTTCTCTAAGGGCCCTGAAAACTCCTGAAAATTGTGTTTTTTATCCTGATATTTCTTTCTGTCTCCTGAAAAATTACAATCGAAGAGCAAAAAATAAAATTATGATAAAACATAAAAATATGACGTTTCTGTTTTTCTTTATCGATAGAAAGTCGCTTGAATTCTTACTTCTGACCTCATTTAGTGCCGAAAGAGTCACCGCAATCAGGAAAGATGGAATAATTGATATTTAGTATACTTTTTTGCCAATTTTATAAAAACTGTCCACACTAGCCCCTTCTCCCCTACAATTGATTTTTTTCATGTTATCTCCTGAATTTTCTGTACTGTACTCTGAAAAAAATCCTTAGAAACTCCTGAATTTTACTATCATTTATGCAGTATGAACCCTGTATATAATTGATGAGTTTTATTAAAAAAAATGTCTTTATTCTCAGTTAAATAAAGTAGATAATTAGAAGGAATTATCACAAATGATTGCATTTTAAGGGAGACAGTATAATCTAAATTGCATTTCTCAGGAAACATGCTGCATTAAGGTGGACATTTCGCAACCAAATTTTCATATATTTACTTCTGTAAATGGAAGTTTCAAGCATTAAAAAATAATTAAATTTTTAAAACTGAATTTGAGTAATTAGCTTCTATCTAATTTAGTTCTGTATTAAAGTGATGTGATTTAGCTGCCATGATGCAAAAATAGAAGCAATTAGTACTTATAATTCTTTTTTTAAATCTGAGTGTATGCTGATAGGTTTAAAAACATTTTTTCCTTTTTGAAGAAACATAGTTTAGTTTCTAATTTCATCTGACATACTTCGGCTGTTATAAGTTATTTTATGTAATTGCATTAAGTTATATTGAATATTTTTCTACCATTATTTGTGCAGTGTGAATTTTATAGCAGATTGCTACAATATTGTAGTTTATTTTTAATAATTATATCAAATAATTAAAAAAATCATTTTGTGTAATTTTTATAATAGTGCTTGTTCATTAAACAGTAAGGGTGGGTCATAAAGGAAGATACCTTTTCAAATATTTGTTTTGTCTTTCCTAGGAACTTGAAGAAGCTGAAAAAACAAACAAATCATATGAAATGGAAAATGCAGATCTAAAATGCCATGTTAATCAGATTGAGGTGGGTAGTTTTTGAATAATTTAAATTAAGATGATAAATTCTCTTTAACAAAATATGATAAACATTGTTTATATTATATTACATTTGCAATGCTTTATGCTAATTCAACTTCAAAATCTGTAATCTTTTTCAATTAGTATTTTACTAGCTGTATGACCTGACGTTGCATGGGCAATCTTGAATAATGAAATATTCCCGGGCAGAGAGAAGTGAGATCACTTGAGGCCTCGGGACCCATATATTTTCATATGGCCCGCCTCCATTTTTTCAACAAATATTGTCACTTACTTTTTCCAGCAAACGTTACGAAGTTAAACATTTTAATACAAAAAAATAAAGCAATAATTCAAGAAAATGATTTTTTCCCAATGTTAGTAAATCCACACATAGAAGCTCGCTAAAAAAGAAATACCAGCTTCCTTTAAATAAATAAAAAAATGCAAGTACACCATATGTGAACCGCTTGATTTTAAAAGAGGACTTCTGCAGACTCGACTGAAATTACTTTTTTGGCATTTTCGAATTTATGAATGTAGTTGCATTCTTTGATGTAAAACCTGAAATTCTGCCATTCACAGTTATGTTGTAGTAAATCATCAAAGTTTCCGTATGATGTCAGAAGGGGACTTGTGTGTGTTGGAGGATCTTCAGTTGACCTCAAGAGGCCTAAAATTCATTTACATCACTATTTTCTTATAAATTTTTATTATTAAACATGAATTTTACTTAAAAGCAAATTTTGCAGTTTATTTTGTTTTATTAAAATTTAAATTTATGTTAAATGAACAAATTTTGAATTTAATTTGAGTTTAATTGGTGTCTCTTGTTTTATAGATTTTTTCCCCTGAATTTTTATAAATCTGAATTTTACTTAAAAACCAGTAGCTTTCCAAATTTAGATTTCTTTGAAAATAAAGACACTTTTACTTTTATTTGAGTTTCATTGATATTCCAGGCTTTATAACCATTTTTCCTGAATTTTTTTCCCCTTTAAATCTGAATTTTACTTAAAAACGAATAACTTTTAAATTTATTTGGATTATTTTGTGTTTAAGTTTACTTGCAAATAAATTAATTTTGAATTTTATTTGAGTTTCCTTGATATTCTTGGCTTTATAATAATTTATTCCCTAAAATTCTGAATTTTTTATGTTAAAAGGACACTTCTGCAAAATTTAAATTTGAATTTTTTTAAAAATGAAAAATTTTATTTTTGTCCATAGGTTCATTTTCTGCTGTGAAACACATTAGAGATATCTTCGACCCTAATTTCGATGTTATTTACAGCCCATTTTTTTTTTCTCCTACTGTAAAATTTTAAAAATGTAGAAGTTCCTTTTTAAAATGAATCAATAGATGGCAGCACGTGACTTATAACATGACTTATGAAGAAACGATTCAAGAAAACGATTTTCTTCCAATGTTTATATATTAAAACACAGAGGTTTGCTAAAAAAGAAAAAAAAAATCTTTTATACAATTATACAAACCAGGTTTTGTTAAATAAGCAAAAAATGCAAGAGTTTCGGATGCCAAAGTTGTCAATAAACAAAAAATGCAAGAACTTTGGATATCAGAGTTGTCAATAGATGGCAGCACAGGGGAATCACAATCATTATGAAGTTTTTAATTAATATCTTTTTAACTAATTGCAATTTCGAAATTTAAATGGTCGAAATGAATTCCTTGGATTATTTTCCATCTCTTGGTATTTTCGGCTGGTTTCAGAATTCAGTGGTTTGTGAGAAGATAGCCGGACATAGATAGATACATACAATGAATTTTAATAGTGTAGATTTTAATCTGTTGTATTAATCGAGCAATTTGTGAACTGTGGGATTGTAGAACTTTTAGTAACTCATGTTACTGATTCCTTTTTCAAAATACCAACTAGTTACAATTAATTACATAATTTTATTCTTCTAATTATTACCACTTCTGCTTATTTTACTAAGACAACATTTTGAGACAAAAAGGGATAAAAATTCAAAATGCAGAAAGTTCCAAAAGCTCTGAGCTTATTGTGCTGACTAAAATCATAATGATTAATCCCAATAAATCCTAGTTTTATAACTTTTTTTATGTTTAATTTACCACAAGTTAAGTAAATATAATATATATGTGCATTTTATTTTCAAATCTTGTATCAATTCTTTGTCAAAAGAATAAAATAATAAATGAATATTTCAAAATATTACCACCTTAATATTACTTTATGATATTATTACTTATGGTATTATTACTTTAAATGTAATAATATAAAATTACATAATTAGAATAAAATTTGTTAAAAACATTTTCCTCAAGGTTTATATTTCACATATCACTAGAATGATTATTTTATTTATACTATCTACAAATATATCACTAATGTGAAAATATGTTTCCTGTGGTAGATTATAGTAATTGTTGTTTTATAACATTAACTCCACTAGTGTTATTTTAATAAAATGTTTCTTAAAATTCTACTCATTTGAAATGACTTATTTCAAACAGTAGTATAAAAATGTTTACTTGTTTCAAATATAATTTTTTAAAAATTAAAAAACAAAACAAAAAACTTTGAAATAAAATTTTCTGAAATAATTATAATGGTAAATTTGAATACAGATTTTCTCATAAAACCATTTAAAAATGGTAAATGCTAAATTTCTTTAGATTTTTAGATTCAAGACAAGATATAGATGCCTGATCGGTATAGCACTTTCTCCGATCTTTCCAGATTAGCATCCAGCAATAGTAGGTAGCTTTTTGATCCCAAAGGGTTTTTATTCATTTCAGTCACTCAAGCATATTTATGTAGCATTATTACTGTAATTTTTGTTAACACTCTATATATTGATCAACTTAAAATTGAATGACCAGCAGGTTTATTAATTTTGGGATTTACGAAACTTACTACTTATTAGATCAGTGGTTCCCAACCTTTTTGGTTGCGCGGACCACCTGCTGTGTAAAAAAATATTTTGAGGCCCACTAACTAAATATACAAGTAAAAAATTACAAACATATATATTGATATATATACAGGGTGTCCACATTTATCGTGGTCCAATTGCTAATTTCTAAACTGTTAGAGACGCACATATAGTTCCAATTGGAAAAATGCTTTAAATAAAGGGAAGAATTATATGTTTTTTGAGTGAATAAATATATTCCTGAAAAAGTTACGAAATCTAACATTTTATGCAATTCCCCTGTCCTATCAATCATATTTAGTAAAATATTTTTGACACTCTAACATTTTAAACAAAAAAAGGGCCACTCCTTTGCGACTAAAACTGACCGAGTTATGGAGCTTTGAATATCGCTGACTTAGACCACTTTACACCGTTTCAATGTCCGTCTTGAAGGTGATTCACCAATCAGTGTGCAGCAGTTGCTCGATGAGGCCGCTGATTGGTAAAAATCATGAAATTCGCTCAGTTTTAGTCTCTGAAGAGTTGAACTTTTTTTACCCTGTATATTAGGTGCCCTTATATGCTAGTAATTAGTGAAGCACAGTGTAAAAGGAATAAAAATATATGGATTTATAAAGCAAGAAACAAGTGAAGACTCTTTAAGCTCCCCTGACTTCGACTCGACTAGCATTTCGGGGCCCATTAATACGCTATCCGAGGCCCACAAATGGGTCGCAGCCCATGGGTTGGGAACCACTGTATCAGATGATATAAATTTTTTTTTAGATTTTTGTATGAAAAAATTATTATGTACCTTTTTTATGTATCTACCTTTGTCTTTCATATTATGTAGTAAATCTTCTCTTTTCACTTTTCCTTACTTTTAAACATTTCTACTTATCTTTAGGTTGTGATCTATTGTTAAATTTAATTATCATGGAAAAAACTCTTTGCTTTTGGCTATCGAGTTCATGAAAGTAAAGATTTTTTTTTTTTGCATGTTTAATAATTTGGAAGAAAATAGTAGTATTGGTGATGATGGTGTTATTATTATTTTTATTTGCTTTTTACTGGTATGCCAGAAGACTAACATTAAATGTATATATGAAAATGAGGTCTTAAATATAAAACATGATGTTTTTAAGGATTTTAAACTTGCATGCAATAGTTTATTTATTTGGAATTTATTTCTCTTTTATAAACACAGGGTAGTCATAAATTAATTTTGCCATCATATAAGGAATGCGATTGAAATTCGAAGTTTGACTTAATTTGACATTTTGAATAATTATGTATTAGTATAGATGCTTAGTTATTCTATATGTGCAAGTGTTTGATTTTATTATTAGATACATTTTTTTTTCAGGGTGAACTTTCACAGTACAGAGGATTGAAGCTAAGAAATAATGAAGAAAACCAAAAAATGCATGAATTAGAAAAAACTATGTAAGTGTCATTGTCAATACCGATATTATTTCAATTGCAATGAATTTTTAAATTTTTAATTATTGTTTAGTTTTCAGATTAAGTTAATGATTTAATGCTTAAATCCTTTTGAATGAATTATTCATGGTTTTTTCCTCTCCCTTTACAGATCAGTTAAAATAGAAAGCATCAGGAGATTAAAAAGTAAGTAATTTAACTCTTATTGAATCATAATCAATTTCAAATAAGTTTTATTTAAGCAGAAAACCTACACTATGTTCTTGTGACAATCTGTGTGATATAATTTCAATTATTCATTCTTTTGTATTTTAAATTTTAATTCCCTTTTATCAATTTCTTGTGTAGGAAGTATGTGAAGAGAAAGTATTGTTATAAACAAAAAATTTGACTACAGAATTTTGATGAATGTCCGTATTTTAGACCTGCCTGTGCACTGTGCAAAAAAAAAAAAAAAATTATATCTTTTCTCTATCTGTGAATACAATAGCTATATATATATATATATATATATTAGAAGTTAGAATTCTAGCGTTGGCAATCTTGAGTCGTCAAGATGGGTGACAGTTTGTTATGATATGATGAATTCGTGTAACAAATTAGTAAACACATTGATTTTATAAATCATAGTTAAAAAGAATGGATTTTTTATTGAAAGTAGTATTTATTAATTTGAGTGCAATAAGTAGTTGTGCAATATATTGATAGTATATTTTAGATATAATATAAATTCTTTTCATATAACAATGATATATTGTTAGGGTTAGATTTTGGATATTTTCATTCTAACTTCTTTCATTTTAGGGTAGATTACACTTTCTGTTTTTTCAACAATTTGGTTACAGTGATGGTTTGTACAGCAAAATCTATTTAACCTGTCTAAGCTTGTCCACAGCCAAGCTACTAATTTAATTGTTGAAAACTCGAAATATTTGGATTGCCTTTTTTTCAATAGTTTTGGTTGCAACAGAGTTCATTTACATGTTTAAACTTACCATTTGCTCTTAGTATCTACAGTATTTTCAATTTTTTAGATTTGGTTTTATTACAAATTAAGTTTTTTCATGGATAAGTTGGAGTTTTTCCACATGCTATTTGCATGTATTAAGCACTATTATTTATAGGATGGTATTTAAAGTTTTTTTTAATTAATAAACTTTGTTTTTGCATTGCATTTTGGATATGATTTGTTTATTTTGTTTTGAATGTTCAGATGTAACATGTTGTATAATGGTTGATATATATATATATATATAATAATTTAACATTTTTCTAATTTTAAAAACGCTTTTTAACTTATAATTAATAAAATTATTTCTACTTAAGCTCTAGTATAAAAATAACTGCCACTGTAACTGGAAGAAGTCCGGAGATTCAACCGGCTTCCAGCGTAATAGAATTTCCCCGTTTCTCCGTATAAAAACCCGTCGCGATGCTGTAACGGCCTTTTTTACCATGCAATTCCTTTCCGTTAAAACACTGCCTTTGCGCGCACGTTTAATTCATGGCCATGGAGTGGAATTCACTTTTAAAGATATTATTATAACTATTAAGATCATATAATCTACATTATCATCTTTAAAATGGATAAATAGAAACTGAAATAAAGTATTGATTGGATCAATGACTTCCTTCTTATTCAAGATGTTTGCTCTACACTTTACCTATGAAACATCTTTATATATATATATATATACTAGACAGATGAAATTTAGGGAATGGTTTTTGCTACAAAATTGTAGATTTTTATCAAATTTTGAATAAAATCCATCAACAGTAAATCTGTTTGTATGCCCATGAGCATGTGAGTGTATAAGTTAGATGGATGAATTTCGGGGAATATTTTTATTTTTAGAATTGTAGATCTGTACCAAATTTTAACAACATCCATCAATGGGTTGACTCTCCTTTTTTGTCTACTTGCATGTATTTAAATGCTATAATTCAAAAGCTCTGCAAGCTAGATGGCTGAATTTTTAGTATATGATCTTTTATATCAAAATTGCATATATGTGTCTAAATTTGGAATTAACCTATCAATATACAGACACTGTTTATTTATCTCCCTGTGTACCTGTGAATATTACAAAACAGTAAGCAAGATAAATGAAATTTAGTACAGTAAAAGCTTAACTAACCGGCATGTTCGGGAGACGCCGATTTCTGGATACCTGAGAAGACTGGATAGTTGAGTGTGATGGGAAAAATGGTGTGTGTGGGGTAGATTGTAGCCCTTTTTTTTTTACCTATTCTTTCTTTTAACCTTTTTTTTTTGGTTGTCGATTTCATTTTTAGGTCTCACTTTCCGGCGAAAGGTGAACTTTTTTTTCCTTTGGTTCTTACTTTTGCTTTTGCGCCCCCCCCCCCCGCTTAAAACAAGTCTATGTACCTCACTGTACTGTATATTGCTTTTTTTCCCTTCTAAGTCCCTCTGTGCAGAGCGGACGTTGCATTCCAGAAATAAATTGTCCGCGTGAATGGAATGGCATGGGTGCACGCTTGCTAAATTTTGGCATGCGGATGTAAAATTTTTAGAAAAGTTCATTTTCTAATTTTTTCGGTTAGTTGAGCTTTCCAGATACTTGAATGCCGGATAATTGAGAATTTACTGTATGTGGTCTTCACACCAAAATTGAAAATTTATACCAAATTTAGGTATCTGTTGGTCAACTGGAAGAGGTTCAAAATACATATTCAATTCTCTTCACTATACTACTAAGCTAAATACAAAAGGCATTATATTGTGTAAGTATACCAGAAGGTTGTAGGAACTAAGGGAGTTTTTTGGAAAAAAAAACTTCGGCTTCCTGCCATTTTCGCCTCATTGGAGCTGGGTGGCTCAGGCCCATCTATATGAATTCTGCCAAGATTTTCACCCTCCCTCCAACATATCTCTGGCCAGTTTAAATCCAATCAAAATTTCTCTAGTTATAGTGTTCACAAGATAACATGGGCAAAGCAATTATAGTAGGTCCTTCTAAAGAATCTACCTAAAATGGTCAGTTACTCAAGTTTTTTACTAAAACATTTTATTAGGTAAGTATAGTACTGAAAGAAATTGCATTGTTAACAATGTGTTTTTTGTTAGCATTGATTGTTACGTATTATTATGTGCAGGTTAGTATTTAAATGTGTGAAACTTTATATTATGGTGGAGCTTAATATTTTTCTTTTTTTTTTACATAATTGTTAGTTTAATAATTAAGTACGATAATTAAATTTGTTTTTGAAATTACTTCATGCTTATCAGTTTACTTGGATTTTTGCTAATATGCTCTTTCATATCTTTTAGAAAATTCTGCTGCCTATCGCTTACAGTTAGTTAAGAAAGATGCTCTACTAAAAAAGTTACAGCATCATAATAGACAAATTTTGGTAAAGGTTTTGTTCTTTTCTATTTGAAGTGTCTATTTACATATTATTTGTGTATTGGCACACTTTCATTTATGATTAAATTTATTTTATTTTTTCCAGAGTCTAGTTGTAGAATTTGGATGCAAACTTACAGAAGCTGGTGGGTAACTGTTTTTTTGACAGATCATAAACAATTCTTGTTTGGATTTTATCTTAATATCATTTACTATTTTACTGAATTACTAATTTATTTTAAAGAAAAACTTTTTCATAAAACTTCTTATGAACTGCAAAACATCTTTTATTTCAATACTCAATTTCTTCATTTTAATTATAATAATATGAATAAATTTTTAATAGGACTTTTAACTAAAAATTACACTATGGATATTTTGCAAAAGTATCAAGAGGAATACTTTACACTGAAAACATCTGAGAGCATTGGTAAGTTATTGCTCATTCTTTAGAAACAAACTTCCTTTTATTTTAAACTTTCTTAACTTTTATAAATTGTCTTCAAATTTCATTTCCACACACTTTTGCAGTCTTTACTGAAAATATTTTTAGAAAATTATTTAAAAAGGAAGAGTTGTTTGGCTAACATTTTTAATTTTCTTGTTAGACTATTTACAAATGGTATTCATAGAAGGAAATAGTATAATAAAAGATTATCATTATGATAAACTATATAAACTAGAGTTTATTAGACTATATGTCATGAACCCTTTCTGGGGCATCTAGAACAATATTGGGGTCCTAGAAATAATATTCTAGTTCCATGCCAAATCAGTATTTTTGGGATGAAATTGGGGGTCACAAAAATTTTTTTCCAGCTATTTGTCTAAACCATTCTGTAAGCTGCTGCACTTTTAAATCTATTTTCATCAACTATTTAATTAATTTTTTGTTTAATTTTGAGATGAATGTTTTCTATTTCTGATTTTGAAATCAGATAAACAGTTTTTATTTCATTTAAATAGTTAAGCTGGAAAAATTACGAGAAATCTCATTTATCAGAACAAGAATTCTTGAATTGAACATTTTTTTTTACAGTCAAAACAATATTCTTGTCGCTGTAAAAAATTTTTAAAACATTTTTCTCAATTGTGTGAAAAATTATTTTGTTTAGTTGGAAGAGAAGGAAGGAGTGGGGTGAGGGGTTGTGTGAAAGTTCCATATCTCTCTTCATCTAAATAATAATAATAATAATAAAAAAAATTCTGCTCATATGAAGTGATTTTTCATGTTAAAAAAAATCCTAAATGTATTATTTTATACATCAGCTGCTCTTCTGAATTTTGCAGTCAAGAGTTTTGAGTTACAATTTTGTACCAAATAATTAATTAAATATTATTTAAATGATACAGCCTATTGAAAATTAAAATTTTTTGATTCTTGAGTAGGAACAATTTCAGAGCATTCCATATAAAGAAAACAGACATTCTTCTGGAGGAAAAAAAAAAAAAATCCATGTATTTTTTAGCTAAGGAATTTAAATTTTATAATGTAGTATCCAAAACCAATTTTTCAATCATTTGGGAATATCATTCTATTAGTTGCATTTTCGAAGCTTTTTATTGTTTTAAAATGTATACCCATTTTTAAAATTTTCACTTACGTTTAACTATCCTTTTTTTATGGGCATTAAGATTCAAATCATTTTCTAATTGTCTGATTTATACATTTTCTTTTCATTTTGTTCACTACAATAATTCTTGTTGAGTTCTTATAATAATTTTTTTGTCATTAATGTTAAAATTTTCATCATGCTTTCTGTAGGTGGAAATGATGACTTACCTCAAATAACACCTGGAATTCTGAAGACTTCTCTCGGACATAAAGAACAGGCAGATTCTAATAATTTTGATTCTTGCATTGGAGATCAAAATGTTACTTCTTCTGTTGTTTCCCCACCTCCATCCTTAGTTTCAAGTAGTGAAATATCTAGCAGTGTTTATAAAAATATAGATACATTCCAAACCCAGCTGCATAATCTGTCGAAGAAAAATAAGCCCCAAAAGAAATTCTCTGATAGTAAAAATACTGAACTTGAACAAACTTATAATTTCGGTATTTCTCCAGATACTTCAGATTTTGTTAATGAAATTTGTGATTGTGATCTAAGTAAACGAAATCAAAAATTATTTGCTCAAGACTTACAATTGCCTACAAATTCAGCAGATCCTATTGCCATGGACAATTATTCTCAGATTGATCTAACTGATTCAAATGATGAAAGTGATATCTCAGAAGTTGAGGATCTGCAAAATGATTCCTCTGCTAAAAGTATGTATAATTAACTGCTTTGGTAAAGGGAAATGTATTATTAGTATTTCCCTTTTTTTTTTTTATCAGTTTGATGTGCAATTTTCCCCCATGTCCTTCAGTTAAATTTGCACAATATATCAAGTTTTTGAATTCAATTTTTAATTTAATATAATTTTATACTTTTTATGATAGAATTAAATTTTATTCTAAATGCAAAAAAGCAATTAAAGTCTATTTTGATTACTATTACAACACAAGCATTTACTCAAAATTTTTGTTGATGCATGGCTTTCTCCTTTTTTTATCCCTTGATTTGTATGTATAAAATTTCTTTTTTATTTTCTTTTTACTCTTTGACTTTCTTAAACCTTTTGATTGCAAAGTAAATTTATAATTTGAAAATTTATTTATAACATTATTTTTGTACAAACCTTTATTAATCATCTGATAAAGTAAAGAATTTTTTAATTTTTCCTAAGGAATAAATGTTTTTTTTTCCCCTTACCTCCTGTTACAATCTTAGAATTAAGAACAAAAATGTATGTAAAAGAATTATAATTTATTTTCAAGCTTACGGATTCATTTAAGAAATACCACTTACTGCTCCATCTAAACTAATGAATATTGTTGTGATTTAAATGTCTTTGTTGATGCTTATAGTTTTATTTTGTTTTCTTTCTTTCTCTACATTTAATGTGTAACTGATAAGAAATTGAGTCTATCCAGTAAAATCTGAGACCAAAAGGTAAATATTGGTAAAATTTATTTCCCTTAAAAGAGAGGTTTTTTTTTGTGAATTTTAGATTCATCTGTGATCAGGGTAGTGCCTTCCTTCTTTGAATGAGGTGTACGGATGCAAATAAACAAATGATGTTTTAGTTTCTACCACTGTGTTGTCTATAAGGAGCCCCATCAAGTCTATAGATTTTTCACTATGCAAATATAACAGATTTAATATAAAATTCAAATTGTCTTCAGAGAATTTCAGATTACCGAATGCCAACATAAATTTAAATAGACACATTTTTTTGTTTATGAAGTTGTTTGATGTATTGTGCAAATTTAACAGATAATGTTGAAAATCCACTGTTGAGTGAAATCTCCGATTGAATGGTAACCATAAAACTGTAAGTGCTCACTCAAATTTATCCATCTGTTGCCCTATATCTAAGCATCATTGTGAAGTGGCTGTTTGCTTAATTAATTGTGTTTCAGATTTGAGAAGTTTAATTAAATGTAACAAACACTCTTACACAGAAAAAACAAATGATTTTCTTAAAAAACAAAATAATAACAGTCATTGTCAATTAAATCAACACACAATTGAGGCAAATAGGTGATGTATTAACTTCATTTTAAAAAAAAATGGAAAAGGGTCTCGTTAATTGAGGTAAAAGGAACCAATTTATATTAATCATTGTTAACAGATATTTAATATAAATAGATGCATCATATTAAATCAATTAAAAATAAAAGTCGGTCTCAGCTTTCCCCCAAGTGCATGTTTGATCGGTACAGCAATATGCTTCTAGCTTAAAGACATGTTCTTCTATTTGTTATTCGTATGTTTTTGTGGAAGCCACCAATTTTCTACTCTAAACAATATCAATCTGGCTTATAGTAATACATAGAAGTTAAAATTTTTCTTTTACATCTCTCAAATTGTATCAGTTGAAATAATCAGCTGTAAATAAATGCAAAACTATTGTCTTTCTTCAGAATTTTTCTTTTTATGGTTGGTGATTGATTTTACTGATCTTCCTATATTCTGTGTGTTTAAATCTTATTTTGGTACCATTTTTCTGTTTTTTTTAAAGCTTTGTTTTTTTTTCCTGCAAATATAATTATGCTCATTGATATTCAACGGAATTCTCCTATTTTAGCTTTGTGAGTAAGATACATTGTTCATGTTTAAATTGAATAGGAAAATTTTAGAGGTTTCTCTTTCAATATAAGTAGTTTTTTTTATTTTCAATTCCCTTATTATTACTGGCTTATAAAGGAATATAATATATTGTATATATATTATATTAATATAAGTAATATATATATTTCTGGATTTTATTCATTGTAATTCATTATATATTAATAGTTTTCTTTTCTGAATAATGATTCTATTTTTTTTAGATGGGAAGGACTTATACAAAAATTCTGATGCCATATCAACTACTCTTTCAGGAAAGTGTATTCCTCTGAGCTGTATAGAAAAATTTAGCTTCATATCTACAAATATAGCTACGAATAATCAAAATATAAAATTTCATTTGTCATCATTCCAACCAAAAGGTGATGAAGTGACTAGCACTAACATTATTTCATCTGCGTCTTTTCAAAATGAGCTTATGAATAACATGTCCGCAAAACAAGAGATATCCAAAAAGAAACTTTCTCTGCCCAGTTTGGCAGATGATACAGAACAAGATAAGTTTTATGAATTGTTACCTGAGACAGTAAGCCATGAAAAGGAAACAATAGATCCAGATAAACAAGGGAAAGTAGGAAGTTTCCCGTTAAAAAAGCAAAATTTTTGTATTAACCAAGAAGAAAATGTGTTCAGAACTGCAGAAGTGTCATCCTGCAATAACATTTTGATACCTCTATCTAGGTCAAAAATTCCAGTCCAGGAAGAAAAAATAAAATCATATATCGAGCAAACTTCATCTATAAGTACATCTACTGAAAAGGAATTTTTGCCAGCTATGTCCATGCCTCTCATAGAAAATTCACAGCATGAAGAACCTAATTGTTGTATTACACCTGAAAGTGTGTTAAAAAATAATACAATCCTCAAACAATGTCCCCTAAACGAACTAGGAAAGCTGATTACTAATGAAAGCCATATTTCTGACACTTCAATACAAAGGACTAATCTTGAGAATGAAATTTTAACCTTTGATAATTTTAACCTTTCAATAACTAACAATCTTGAATTAGATTCAGATTTTGAGAAAACTACATCTTTTCTTCAAGATGAACAGTCTTTATCAGACAATGAAAGTAATGTTTCTGATGAGTTTTCTAAATTTGAGAATTTGCTAAATGTGTTGAATCCCATCTCTCCACTTCCTCCGTCTCCAATTAAAAATAGTAAATTGTTCAATAATGAAAGTATTTTAAGTAGAAATTTAGAAGAAATAGGAGAAGATCCACAAACAAGTCAGCTTAGTTCTGTTCCAAAATCAGTCAAAGATCAACTGTTAGTCATTGAAAAAGATCAGTGTTTATCATATGCAAAGGATGACATATTTCAATCTTGTACTAGTGTTTCTCATAAAAGTTTTGTCTTTGAATCACATGAAGATTTAGAATTTGATGCTAAACCAAAATTTGTTGATCAGTGTAATTCATTGGATGGAGATACAGTCAATCCATTAGTTTGTGAAAGACAGGATGTAACAAGTGATATCATTTTGTGTCCAAAATTGTGTGAGTGCTATGTGTCACTTTCTAGGTGTGATATTCCCAAATATTTTTCTTCTGTTAGGAAACAAACTTCATCCCAAATGCTTAGTTATAATCAAAGTAGCTGCAAAAGCTTTATTCCAGAAAGTTCTAATTTAATTTCATCTCGTAAAACAAATGACTTAGTACCGGATGATAGTAATTATAAAACTGCAGCTAATGCAAATGATGATGTGAATAATCGATGTAAAAAAGCAGAAATCAAAAGTCTATCAAGATCTCAAACTTTTTCTGAGAATGAATCAAATATCAAATGTGACCATGAAGTTTCAGCTGAAAAATCATTTAGTACATTTGATGTAAAAAATATGGCTTCCCCTTCTCAGCTGATTCCCTTAAATAAATCTTCAAATTCTCATAAAGAACTGCCATTGGATGATATTATTATTAATGCAGTACTCTGTACCAAAGATTACAGTGAATGTTCTGAAATGGAAAATTCTCATGAATCCAGCAGTTCAAATATTATTATAAATGAGGCATCTGCTTTGAATGTGATAGAATCATCTACAAGTAGAAAGCAAAATAATATGAACAGATCCTTAAATTCAAAAACACGAGAATGTTATGTATCACTTTCAAGAAGCGATGTCCCAAATTATTTTTTGAATCTTAAGAACCAAACTCCTTCTCAAATAGTTGATTATTATAACAATCATTTAACTAATTCAGTATTTAGAAATCCTAACTCTGTAAGCTTATTTGGAAAGATAGATAATAATTCTGTTTCACATGATGATCGTATGTTATCTGCACAAATGAAGTGTGCTGATAATATGCAACACAAAATTGGAAAAATTAACTATACATCAGATTCAGAAATATTTTTTGAAAATGAAACAAATTCTGTTTGTGATTTACTTGAAAAACCATCTAATTTGCCAAAGATAAAAGCTGCAGTTCCATTTGTTTCTTCCCAATCTGTGGTTGCACCATCAAATACTGTAATGAAAAATTCTTCATTGAATACTATTGATTCTTTATGTTTAGCTGAAAGTTTCTGTCTGACAGAATGTGAAAATTATCATGAATCATCAAAAAGGCTTGAAAATATTTCAGAAGATATATGTCTTTCAAACATAATGACACCCTCAGAGAGGGAAAAAGAAATTTCAAATAAGATTTTATCTGGAAACTTACGAGAATGCTATGTGTCACTTTCTAGAAATGACATTTCAAATTATTTCCTTTCCATAAGAAGAGAGTCTATGTTTCAAGCAACTGAGAATAAACAAACAACTTTTAGCTGTTTAATGACCAATATATCTGATTTAGTTACTTCAAGTAAGCGAGAGAAAACATCCGAGTCGGTTATGAATGACAGTGATACTACTACATTTATGGATATAGATCATGAAACAAATGTTAATTGTAATAGTATTCATCATGAGGCTAATGAAATAGGAATTAATACATCTGCCATTCCAACTGATCTAAGAAATGAATCAAATTCTTCTATTATCCATGAAATTTTGCCTGACAAATCATCTAATTTATTAAAGGGAAAAACTTTGGCTCTGCCAAATGAAAGTGACAAATTGATATCTTGTTTTAATATTGTTGAAAATTCTTTTAAGTCTCAAAGTTTGCCTTCTATAAAAAGTTATGCTCCATTGTTTGATGATAATGATACTTCTGATATAATAAAATCAGTGGACAAGAAATTGGATGTGCCACTTTCTCAAAATTCATCAGATGCAGAAATAGGCCACAAGGATTTATCTGCTATCCCTGTGGAACTCACAATAAATCATCTTAATAAAAAATTTTTAAAATCTTTTAAGCCTCAAAATTGCTCTTTATTAAAAAGTTATGCTCCATCATCAGATGCTAATTGTACAGTTGATAGAATAAAACTAGTGAACAAGAAGTTGCCTGTTCCTGTTTCTCAAAATTCATCTGGTGCAGAAATACATCATGAGGTTTTATCTACTGACTCTGTGGAACTGCCTTTAAATAATTTCAATCAAAATTCAGTTACAGCTTCCAGATCTGAAAATTGTTCTTTGGCTGTGACAGCTTTTCAGAATTCATCAGATACAGAAACATTTCATGATGATTTATCTTCAGAGTTTGTGGAACTTCCTATAAAAAGTGATCATCAAAAATGTTCAATGAAAAGAAAAAGATCTAAATCTTCTGATTGTAATTTTTCTGAAAAGACTTCTCTAACGAAATGGTGTAGAGACTTCATTGATAGTAAACCTTTATTTAAGAAAAGAAGTACTTTACTTTTACCTGGACCTTCTGTGCCTACCAAGTGGAAGAAATCATCAATATTAAATCAAGATTCATTGCCTAGTGAACGAAAAAAGATCCAAACTGAAATGCATATTCCTACATGTCTCACTCCAGAATTTCAGAAAAAATGCTCCTCTGTTATAGAAAAGAATTCATTGAAAAAGAAAATAAAACCACTTGATAGTGGAATGACATGGGTTGCTCCTGTTCGATTAAGAGGAAGAACTTCAAAAAGTAAGGCATTTGTCAAAATGTCTTGCAATAAGCATATAAATAATGGTAGAGATTCAAGCAGTCTTCTAAATAAAGAAGTAGAGTTCTCTTTGATGCCTCCTACTCATGAAGAAAATATAGAAAATTACACAAGTGTAAAACCTCCCAAAATCCGCAAACAATGCAAGAAAAAGGCTTCAAGTGAGGTTCATATCTTTTCTAATGTAAGTGAAGCATCGTCAAATTTATTAGAGCAGCCTATTTCTTCACAGGAAGAAAATCAGTTAGCCACCAAACCAACTCCAAAACATCGTAAACCAAGTACCAGTTCTAAAATCTTCTTCGACTTTCTTCAGAAACATACCTCTGCAAAGCATGGGATTGTTCACTCTAAAGAAATTATTGACAAACAGGTGCCTTTTAATAAAACCGAGTGTAACTTAAAAAATGAAGAGAGTGTGGAAACTTTACTTGATAACGATAGTTTAAATAGTGGTGGTTGTAATGAAGATTTTAGCTGTCGTAAAAAAGCATTTAGTGATTCCGTTGCCAAAATTAATCACATCTCTTCAGAAGATTTTATGAAGAATATTTTTTCAAATGTGTCTCGTAGTGCAAGTCAAATATCTTCGAATTCATTAGAACAGCCAATTCCTTCACAGACGGACTTTCAAGTTTCTAGAGTAAAACCAACTCCAGAACATTTACAACAGTGTAAAAAAATTACTGCTACTACTGTTTTCTTTGACTTCCTTCATAAACAAAATTCTACAAAGTATAAAATTGATCACATTAAAGAATTTATTGATAAACAGCTGTCTACCAATAAAACTGAGAGTAAATTAAAATATGAGAGCAAAAGGCAATCTGTCAATGAAACTAAGAGTAAATTAAAAAATAAGAGCAAAAAGTTGTCTGTCAATAAAACTAAGAGTAAGTTAAAAAATGAGAGCAAAAAATTATCTGTCAATAAAATTGAGAATAAATTAAAAAATGAGAACAAGAGTTTGTCTGTGAATAAAACCAAGAGAAAATTAAAAAACAAGAGAAAAAAGCGTTTTAATTCTGACTTATCCCCAAAACTGAAAATGGAGAAATTAGAGTCTAATGAAGAGATTAATCCTACAATTTCAAGTCCTGTGAGTGATGTTCTTCATGGTATTGAATCTATACATATCACTGATGAGCAATTTAAGCAATATATACACTCATTAACCATCTTTTTAACTAACCCACTGCACACACCTGATATGGCAAATTTAATCTATCATGTTGTAAATTTTCTACACCTTACCAGAGAAAATTATCTTATCAATTCATCTAAAAATAATTCAGCGTATTGTTTCTTAACTTCTGCAGAAAGTTGTATTGTTGAGGCATTATTCTGTATTCAGAATGATTCAAATCTGCATATGCAGTGCTTGACAAAGACTGTTTTGCATATATTGCATCAGTTAGTTCTGACAAAGGTAAAATTTCATATTTATGGCCTTGCATCCTTATGCAGAGTTCTGGCAGAAATTTGCAAACGAAGTGATGATGGAGCAGAAGCTCTTTCTTTATGTTGTAACATATTGAAAGTAAAACATCCTTTTGGACCCTACCTGATTGCATCAATTGTTGCAGTTTGGAAAGAACTGTTTATGATGTCAGACAGCATGTCAGGTAATCAATTTTTACATATTGACATATTTTATGTATATTTATATATGAGACTTATCCAGTAAGAAAGTTTCTCTACGACCATAAGCAGAACAAAAACACAATTCTATAGAAACACTTATTGTAACAAATACAGCAATCATTTAGATTTCTTTCTTCAGATTCACCATTGGAAAATCAAGGCAATTGTCATATTGTGGTATTATTTGTCGTCCAACCAACAGTCATGCTAATCTGATATCACTGGTTCTCTTCTGATTACCGCAGTTAATCAGCATCGAGCATGGTCAGTACTTGGAAGGGTGACTATTTGGGAACACTGTGTACTGTTGGCATCTTTACCTTTTATTGACTTTACACCCTATCTTGGGTAAGTCCGGGTCAGCGTGGGTATCCATTTGAAAATCAATGCACTTTTCATACTTTGGGATCACTTTTTGTATTCCTGTATGATAGAAGCCTGCCACCTGAGATAAGAACCAGTGGATGACCCGTGTGTATTCAAATATTGGGGTTGTTTGGTACCCAAATAGCAAACAATTTCCAGAATAACAGGTGCTTTGTGACATTTTAGGGTAACAGGGTATGGGATATCTAGAGGAAATGGGTGGTGAGTTCTGTAATTCTCTTAAGTGACAGTTCTCTATATTGCATGCTGCACCAACTTCATATGATTGTCATTAATAAGGGATAACTGCACACTGTGCTCATCACTATGGACTATTTGATGGTTTTCAGCAAATTAAATGCATCAAACTTCTTGCTCATGATATTTGGCCAAAATTCACAAACTTTCATGTGGACATATTCTGGCCATCTGTTGGATAAAGAATAAGAAACTGCATTTTCATCTGCAATAATTTGAACACCTCTAAAGTGTCAGTTGTTGCATATTATAGCCACACCCCTGAATTTTTTAGGAGACGTAATAGCTTCTCATAGTACATGATCTACTATCTGCATGGTCTATCTAATTGCTATAGCAATTTTGCTTTCTGGATAACCCTTGTATACATACACACACAAAAGATTAGCATTTATATGTTGCTTGTTAATATAAAATGTTAAAATAAATTATTGTGAATCTTACAGTATGGTTGGGTTTGCTTTTCCTAACTGGGGGGGACAAACAAACCCATGTTTGTAGATCTATTTATTCTACCTTTGTTCCTGTAAAATCATCAAATATATGAAACATTTCAGAAAGTATTGCTTTCTGAATAATTAAACAAATAAAAAGCAATGCTTTTGGATTATTAA
Organism: Araneus ventricosus; assembly: GCA_013235015.1. Lineage (NCBI taxonomy): Eukaryota > Metazoa > Arthropoda > Arachnida > Araneae > Araneidae > Araneus > Araneus ventricosus. The sequence goes on from BGPR01002294.1 coordinate 29,932, forward strand.
ACAAGTAATAACAATAAAGCTTAATTTTATTATGTTAATTTTGTTCTTTTTTTATAAATTTTTAATAAGTTTGTAATAATTCCGTCAATATTGTGTTACTTTTCATAACACCGTTACATCATGCTTCTGCTTTATTTCATATATTTTAATATTAACAAACAAATATTATCATAAAGCCATATTGATATTAAATATTTCATTAAGATTTTAGAAACATCAAATATTTAATCAAATTTATCACTAATTAATGTTTCATGGGTCCATTTTATTTTTCCAAATTTGTATGCACTTTAGGTCACATTTTTCTCCCAGTCAGAAAGGGGTTACAAACAAAAAACAATTTAAGGGCTTTGATGTAACATATATTAACAGCACCCATCTTGCTTCGCACTGGCCTTGTCACTTTGCAGTTCAAAACTACTTCTTTTTCTCAGTTTTAAATACTGCTAGATTAGTGGATTTAGCTATAAAGTGCAAAACCCCATTCTGGTTCTTTTATTTTGCACAAGTTTGTTACGATTTTCTATATAAAAGTTTTCAGAACTATAAATGCAGTATGATATCGCTCTAAATAAAGTTTTCATTATCTACAATAGATATTTTACAATATCTATTTGTAGTTGATGAGGATGTAGATATCTTGAGACACCATGTTGTTTGAGGTGCATAAGATCAAAAATACTATTTTAAACTTGCACGATAAACATGGAGCATTCTGACTTGTTAGCTATGTTTGCAAAGTGGCAAAATAAATCAGTGCAAAAAAAAATTGACAAAATTGGTCCAGTGGTTGGGGATGGGGGACTCTGTCAATATTTTTCCCAATAGAGAATGTATATAGTTAAGTAGTGTTTTTTCGATTTCTCTCAAAAATGGAGAGTGGTGGGAGCAGGCGACCATTGATGACATATCTAGAGCTCATTAACTTTTATGTAAAATAAAAATTGTCGAAATTGATCATGTGGTTGGGGTGAGGGATTGGTTGTTTGGTTTTGCCAATTGTTTTAAATACACAGTTGAGCATTGCTGATTTTAATACATTATAGTTTTTTTTTTTCTTTATTCATTTTGAGAACAATTGTGTTCATTTCAGAGGAAGAGATACTGCTTCTTAGATCCATTTCATTTGGAGCTCAGAAAAAGCCTCAAAGAGTATCTAAATCTAACTGGAATTTCAGCTTTGAGTTGTTAACAGGATTAGTTCCAAGTGTTCCAGATGCAAATAAAGCCATAGAATTTCTTAAGAACAGAATTCTTATAAAATGTCTGGAAAGTATGTATGCTACTTTTTTTATAGATTTTTAAAAAATTTTGCTTAAATTGATTTTATCTTGTTCCTCATAACTTCACATGCTTTCTGTTGCTTTTCATGTTTTGTTTTAATAATTTGTTTCCATTTCTTAGACAGTCTTTTGGATTTCCTTCCTGTAAGGGCTTATTCAAAAACAACAAAAAGGGCATTGAAATTTTTTGAACGATCATATCATTTCATAAATGGAATAAAATTTTATTATTAGTGGATGGAATTTTAAAAAGGCATTTCCCAATAGCTCTCACATTATTTATTTATATAATCATTCACTTTTTATTGTTCCAGATTTATTTTGAAAATAAAATTATTTGGGCTCATTATTTCTTGGGTCCATTTTTATGGTATTGCAACTGGTATTTTAAACAATAAAACTTAATTTCTTAATTAAAAAAAATTTATGAATGAAACTATTACTGAAAAAATAAACAATGTAACATCATAATAAAATAAATTATAATAAGTCAGATTTTAAATTAAGTTTAGTTACTTTGTTTGCAGTTTTTAATACATATTCATTATATATAAAAGAGCTTGTGTGTGTGTGTATTTCATTTTTATCTTTGCTATGAATGTCTAATCCATTTGACATATCAGCACCAAAAATGGCACAGTGATAGATTGGCACAAGTGAGAGCTAACATCATAAAAATTATTTTAAAATTTGAATTTTTATTTAATGTGAAGGGGCATATTCGGGTTCATATTTTTGAAAATTTCCTACATATATTCTCATTGGAGAACTATAATTTTTATATCATTGAAAAACCCAGAAAATCCCCTTTTTAAATAATGTAATTTGAAATTGCTGTGTATCTTTCCTGATTTTTGAATGATTTTTTAAAGTTTGCTGAAGCATTGTTCTGTGAGAGCTGCCATTGTTATTCATGTTGCATAAGACAAAATTTTATTTTCATAATGATTATGTTGTCACATGAGATGATATACTACTTTGATATAAAAAAAGTAACAGGAATGCTTCATTTAAAATACATATATGCTAGAAAACATTCACAAACTTTTATCGAATATTTTTATGACTTATATTAACAACTGGCAACATTTAATATTTAATTTCAGATTATTTTCTGAAAATAAATCCATTTTTAATGATATAAGAACTAACTTTGGCAATTTTAAAAAGGGTTATAATAATTGAGTAAATAATGAGAAAATATTTGTGCAAAGAAACTTGCATTAAATTTTATTTCTGCAATGCAATTTCTGCTACAAAAATATTTGAAATGTTGCAAAAAGCATTTAAAGACAACCACTTATCAAAAATAAAAGTTTTCGAGTGATATAAAATGTTTTAAGAGGCAGGTAATCTGTTGCAGATGAATCATGCTGTGGTAGACCATCCACATTGTCTAATCATCAACATGTCGATGAGATCAGAAAATTGGTGCTCAGTTATCACTGTCTAATAATTAGAGACATTACCAAATAAGTTCCTTTATTGAAAATGATCTGAAATGTGGTGAGATAACTCCACTGTTTTGCATCATGTTAATGTGCTTCCTCTCATTGCCATGATTATTTGTGAGTTTTTGACAAAAGTGTCAACAAATACAGCTCCACAGGCTCTATATTCATTGCATATGGCCTGTGTGACTTTTTCTTATTTCCACAGTTGAACTGTCCCTTTGTGGCTACCGTTTGGAATCTATTTATGCAATAAAAGAAAATTCGCTAGGAACCCTGAAGGGCTTTCATGAAAATGACTTTGATGATTGTTATAAATGTTAGCAGAAGTGTATTGCAGTAGGAGGAGATTACTTTCAAGGAGATGTAATAATTGGCAAATAAATTGATAGCTTTTGCTTCATGGTATAAATCTTCATAATATAAATTGCTTTATAATGTAAATCTTCATAAAGCAGCTTTTAAAGCTGCTTTATGAAGATTTTTTGAATAAGTTTTTATGTATAAAATATTAATTTTATATCTAGCACATTTCTATGATATTTTTAGATACTTTTGAGGAATTATGGAGATTGACTTCTCCATTTCTAATTTTGGTTGCCCATATGCCATGGGATTGGATAAAAATGCATATAATAGATATGTATGTTATACCTAATTTGCAAAGGTTTTCTCGTCACGCTTCAAAAGAAAAAGCTTTTGATTTATTTTGCAATCTCTGTGGTGAGTATTTTCTAAAAAATCTGGACATAAGTGTTTTTTTTAAAACTTTATGTATGATGCATGTTGTCTTCCACCATTTATACTCTCTATTCACAAAATAATGTGCTTCATACAATAATTCCACAGCATTCCAAGAAATTATTTTAGTTATATTTTTGCAGAATATATACATTATAATACAAATAGTCAAATTTTTATTTTAACTATCAACCAAAAGTGAATTGCAGTAGTGTATTATTGATATTTCTTGACTTATGTGAGGTAGTATCTTGAAGAGCTGTGGTGATTATTTTGCTCAAGGACATATGTATCCATTATCTTTATTTATTGTTTATAAATTTATAAGAAGTAGGAAAATCTTTGTTGGTATGTGTCTAATGAAAGATATAAACTTATTTTACCTGTGATTATTTAATTTTTTTTATTCATGTGGAAGTTATAAACTAGATCTAACTTTTTCAAAATTTAAGAATTAATTAAGCTTCTATTAAATTTTTAGTTATTATTTCAAACATAAATATAGATATCTAGTAACTGGAAATTTCTTTTTGCCAGATCTTATGTTATTGTTACTAGAATTATTAAAATCATTTTTAACATACTTAACCCTTTTATAATTTTTGTGAAGTTTTCTTTGTATTAAAGTAATAATAATAATCATGATGTATGAATTAAATTGAAACATTAAAACAGATTTTTCCATTCATGTTAAATCAATTGCTTCTTATGTTAAAAAATAATTTATTTTGAATTAAAAAAAAATTGCACTAATATTATCATTTTGCTGTTCCCATTCAATATTGAATTTTTCTTATTCTTGCGCAAACATCTGTTATATTATTGGGTTTTTGAATTTAATAATCAAATTGTTTGTACTATTCCTTAGTGTATCTTGAAATAATAGAGAACAAGAATTTCTTTTTAAAAAACTTTATTAAAAAATATATAATTATTCTTCTTTACTTACTGTGGTTCTTATTCTCATTACCTTACTTTTTCAAATGACCGGAATTGTACTTTTAATTGAATTGTTTTCATTCCATTAAACATTTTCCCCTCCCTTTTAGTGGAAGTACTTTTGTTAAATCGAGAATTAGATGATGATAAAGTACTTAACATATTTTATGAAAATATCTCACTTACAGGTATGCAATATTTCATTCAATATTTATTTCCAAAGAAAATATTTAATTTTTATGCAGAGCATATATCTATCTGGGAAATTAATTCAAAATAAATAATAGTTGGAAATTGTATATGTAATAAATTTTAATTTATTTTCAAATTTCTAACAGAAAAATATGAGATAAAATGTTTGTTTTTGTCTCCAAAAAACATAATTCATTATTCAGATGTAAGTGAATGAATTTGATTTATTTGTATTTTAATTGCAATCAATGTTTTTCAGCTTTTTTCTCTCTTTGTTACTCCCTCTCTCCCCTTAAATCCATTGTTAAAAATTTATACCTTCTTAAAAAAATTGCCACTTTCGCCTGTTCACTTGTTGTGCCTCTTTTGTTCAGTCCCTATTTTAATGTAAAGAATGGAAATGTGTGATAATTTGTGGAAGGGAAATTATATTATCCATGTCAAAGTTATTTATGTGAAAATCATGAACACAACAACACTAATCATTATTTGTTTATTCTATCAAGTTTTGAGATACCTCCACAAGAGTGATTTGAACTTTTCCTTTATTGAGCCTAGAGTTCTTCTTTTTAATTATTCTTCACCTTTGCTATTTTTTTGCACATTCTAGCATGTCCTGACACTAATGGAGTTAGAAAGAAATTTCAACTAATAGACATTAATATAAATTTAAATTAATCTATTTCAGTGTTTCTCAGAGTTATATTGTCCACTGAAAGTGATCGGGTCATTGAAAGAGGTATCAAATAGCATGTGAGTTGAGGTGGGAATTAAGAATCATACAATTTGTTATGTAGGGATGGGGAGATTTACTGGATTTGGTAGTTCTTGGTGGGAGCATAAACCATTTTTGAAAATCACAGTTGTGTTCTAGAATGTTTTATTGAAGAAAAAATTACTGAATTATAGAATATGTGCAGTAGGATTCTATTTCATTATTGCATTTCCAAATTGTCCTTTATTAATGCATGATTTTAAAATTCTAAATTTTTTACTCATCATGACTGTTTTCCTAACTGAATTTTTATTTTGGTTGTAATTCTGTTGATGCTAGTACTTGGCGAATTAATATTGATTCATTTTTTGTAATACATTTAATTTAATAATACTAAATTTTATTTATTTGTTTCCTCTTTATATCTGTATAATATTTAAATATGGACATAAATAAATTTTGTATACGTTATGGGACTCTTCATAGAAATAAGTTTCAGCAACTGACCTGTTTCAAGTTATATAAAATATGCTATTGCATTTCTTGCTAATTTGATATATTTAAATGTTTTATTTCTTGATATTCTTTTACTTTTATCTTTGACTAGGCAATGTATATTAATTTATTCAAATGTTTTTATTTTTCTTGATAGGCAGAAATTTTGTACGGGATTGTGTTGCAATTTCACTTATGAAATATTTCATTCTGTCAAAAAGGACTGTGCCTCCATTTTTAGAAGTCTGGTTTAAACACAATCAAGATAATCCTAAAGTGCAAGTGTTTGAAAATATATTTCACCAAAGGCTTATGTCTGAACATCAAGAACTTTTAACAAAACAAGATATTGTCATTTAATGAATAATTGTTGACTGTTTCATAATTTCAGTGTATACAATTAAATGAAAGTAATTTGTTTGATTTTGGGAGTAGAATTGATTTTTTTCATATCTTGCTATTAAATACAAATTTTAAAGTGATAAGTCATTTGATTCATCGTAAAATTGTGGTAAGTCAAATCGTGTAAAGATTAAAAGTTAACATTAAAAATTAAAAGCTTTTTTTGAAAATTAGAAAACATATTTGGAAAAGTAAACGTTTGAAACATAGTTTGAAAATTGAATGATGAGACCAGTACACAAGAACAAAAGAAGCTGTGCACTGAAAAACCTAATAGACCTTTAAAATGCATTGTTATTAAGTTGCGTTTGGCTGGATGTGTTTCATTATGCAATTAAAATGTTTACAATTTGTACTCTTATTTTTTTATTGAGCTGTCTATAGTATTAGTTCTTAATGTTAACAAAGCAAACTTCTTTTTCATTCAGTACAAATTTCTAATCTAAAATAACTATTAAAAATATATCTTCAGAATTGAAGTAAAAATTTATAAATTGATAAAAGAATTGGTAAAAATGTATAAAATCAATCAGTCTTTTTGTGTTACATTTGTGTGGTAGAGTTATGAAATTAATTATCAAAGCCTTTCTGGTATATTATCCTATTTGCTGTCAGGCCAAAATTATATAATTTCTATCATATTGCCATTCACTTTTAAGTGTTTTCATTTGTCTTAATTCCGTTATTATCACACACTTTAAATGCAACAAATATATTCATGCTATCAATGCATAACAACCTACCAATTATGAGTATTTTCATAATTGGTAGGATTTGGTGTACTCGGGATTTGCAGCAAATGAGTTTAATAAAATTTTTATGGAAGTGGTGTTAAAAGAAAGATTTGTGAATTTTGTAATATTTTAATGATTATTACTTTTTAAATGATTATGTGGAGAAATAGAAATATATATATTTCATCAAATTTGCTAGTCATTTGTTCCTTGTCATGTACTGATTGTATGCATATTTCATTACTGTGTTTGTATTCTCTGTTTGCATACAAATGTTACTGAAATCAAATTTTGAAATGAAATCATGTACCACTTAAATTATTTTCTGTAAATATTGGTCTTTTGTCTACAGAATAAAACATTTTTATAATATAAACATGTATTATCTGTTTATTGTTTTGCAGACATTTCTTTAATTAGCACTTTAGTTATACAAAAGTTTTGTCTTTTACTTTAAACAAATAATAGTCCCGATACTTACAAAGCCATTCAATGTTTCCAAAGTAAATTTTAGATTTTATAAATCATAGTGCATTATTTTGGATGTAACAAACATAGTTAAATAAATATAGTTATGTTGTGCTTGAAAGTTAATTTGCTATATTATTAATTAAAATGTGTACCATTATTTGTTACTCTAATTTTAAGTGGAATATAAATAATAATTTTAGACCAACCACTATTATGATTCCAGTATGATATACTCATACTCATGTCCCAGCAGCCCAAAGGTGTCAAATTTGCTGTGCTGTCCTGCAATATTAAACAGTATCATATCAGTATTGCAGACTATCATATGTTTATTTGCATAAACAAAATATTAAAACTTATTGTTTTATTCTCATCTACAGAGTGTCTAATAGTCTTTTCTCACCCTCTTATTTACTATCTTGTGTATGAAGTAAATGAAGAGAAAGTATTGTAATTGTCAAAAAATTCAATTTCAATACATGGCCCAAGTTTTAGACCTCCTTGAATATGGAAAAAAAAAAAAAAATACCTTTTTTGGAAATAAGTTTGTCTGGGGATGTCTGTATGTATGTGAACGTGATTCTCAAGACTGCAATATGCTAGATGGATGAAATTTGGCTTATGGTTTTATCTCCAGAATTGTAAACTGATCAAATTTTAGATCAAGTCCATCAAAAAGTAGACTGTTTATCTCTTCTTGCAATAGGAACATGATAACTCAAAAGCACAAGGAGCTAGATAAATGAAATTTTCTGTGTGATCTTGACATCAAAACATATCTATTAGATTTTGGACTTGATTGGTCAAAAGGAAGAAGTCCAAAATGCATACTTAGGTTCTGATCAGTATTCTGTGAAGCTAAACATAAATCATGCTTGTCTAAGTATACAAAAAAGCTGAGGGGAGAATATTATCACTGATTTTTGAGCAATGACAGTTGTAGTCATAACATTGGTATCTAAGTATAATAAAGTGTCTATTCATTATTCAGTAAGACCACTTAAAACACGCCTTAGTAAAAAATCAGTTAAGTACAAAATTGTAGAGCAGCATCTATTCAGTTGGAAAAGACACATGAACGCTAAGAATGGCAGGCATATAACATATGTTTGATTGCTCTCAGTCTCTCTCTGTTATACTGAAAAACTCATCAAACTCGCCTATTTTTTGGACAACTTGCTGTTGGTTTATCTGATCTTGCTTTAGTTCCAGTTTGTTCCTTTGTACCATTCAAGCAAACATAAGAGAAGCCCTTTTTTAAGACATCCAAGCAATAAATCATTGGCTTTGGTGGTAGTATAGAATGAATTTCAATTCCACTGGAAATCACTTTATTGAGGTTCTGCCTGTGGGGGAACCTACAGCAGAATGCCTATCTGCCTTCTTAAGAGAAATGGCATGAGAGCATTTTGACAATGTTACAGGAGCTTTTTTTTTGGCATAACTGATGCTTAAAAATGTGCAGTGCAAGATTTATCTAGTGTCTAGATGAGTAGTGTGATTGGTGGTGGGTGAGCATATTGACAGCTGATGGTATATGGGCCAAGTTACTCCTATAGGATGTCCTTAATGATGTAACAGTATTGGAAGTCATGCACAAATGATTGCCGTGTGTGTTCTGTTCTCATCATTCATGTGTGCAAGGTGTCTTTTCATACTAAACTAATACTGCTGCACAACTTTTTAATTAACTATTTTCCTATACCTTATATAGGTTTTGAGATCTGCTCACTAATTCCTGGCTTTACAGGAGGAGCCACTATGTGTGATCTCTTTGATCAGCATATAGCCACTCTATCATAATCTAGATGCCATTTTTGACTATAGCTATCACTATCCAAAATTTAACCTGGCAAGAAGAGAGGCAACCTCTTTATTTAAAAATAAGTATTCTGCCTTCGACTTTTTCATATACTCCCACAAAAGGAGATCTTATAACTTCTGGTCATAATACTGCCTAGGTGTTATGGAACCAAATGTGTCCAATTGACATAAAAAATATTATTAGGCTTATCCAAATGGAAATAAAGCTGGTTCTAGTCAGTGGTGTAGATGCCTTGATAGTCCAGTCAAAATAGACATTCAACTTCGGAAAAATTCGCATAGAGCTGAAAATCAGTACAGACCTTAAATACATCATTATAAATGAAATGTCAAAAGTCCCCATCGATCCCACTTGGGCTAAAAATTTTATGCAAGGTCAAAGGTCGAAAAATCGGTTTTTCGCAAATATCTCTTAAACGGTAAGTGTTATCTTAAAAATAGTTCATACAAAGTTTGTAAATTAGGCAATTCTGTACAAAAGAGGTTTTTTATATCTACTTTAATGAAACAAACTTTATCATACAGTTTTTAATTTATTTTTAAAAAATTGTGTTATGATTAATCTTTTTCAACTGTCATTTAAATAATCTTCAAATTCTTCAACAGTGATATGTTATTCTTCACTTTCTTTTTCTTCCCCTTGTTGCGGGATTTCTATAGATTGCTCTAAGAAAAAAGATGGATCAGATATCTCTTCATTGATATCATAGGCATCTTCATCTGTTGTATTTGATTCAACATTGGAGTAAGACTTACCTTGGCAATTACTACATACTTGTGAACAAAACAATCCGACTTTTTTACAGCCAGAATTATAATTGCAACCCTTCTTGCAATTACACAAAATAGTATTGAGAAGTTTATCTCGAGCAGGCGGAAGTAGAGTCTGAATTGGCTCCAAACTGTTATCTTTCAATACCCATCCCCAGTTTTCAGGATCCAGTTTGTTACCTAGTCATACTTGGACTTGATAGTCGACACAACCTAAATGTTGGTAAGCAGCAGCAGATGTTGGAGGAAAACAGGATAACTGTACACGTTTATTATTACGTGTATTTTTCACAAACTTAATTATCTATACTTGTCTATGAAATCAATTTTTTTGGAGCTCCGTACATAGCAAGAAGAAAACGAATTCCATTTGTGAGGATGATGTCTGGAGAAGAGCCGATATTTGTGAATGCTACAGCACAATCTATTACGTCATGACGTTTTTCAAATAATTTAAATACTTTCGTTTTACCTCGTTTGAAAAACGCTGACGTAGTATCGCATCCAGTTATTGCATGTAAAAATAAGATATGAGCTTGACATTTTGGATATGAAGTTAAACTTTGTGATGAATACATTTTTGTTTCTATTTGAGCTTGCCAGGTTTTAAAAAGTAAATAATCCTATCAGTAGGAGTTCGTGCAGTCAGTATTATTAACAAATCGACATATTCACCAACAACAATAGTTGTATTTGTATTGAACTTTTCTAAAGCTGTTTAAATTATGAGGACATCAGCGTCATTATTAGCTTGTTTCACAAAAATATCAGCAGGTTTTAATTTTTCAGATAGCATTGAAATGAAGCGAGACTTGTTATGAGTATTAGCAAGAAATTGCTGCTGGTTTGTTGGAACAGTCATAAATCGGTCAAAAAGGACATCAGAAGATGAAGATATTTTAGTAGTCCGATGACGTTGCTCTGCAACTTTGACATTCTTCGTATAATCAGAATAACCATTAAATACTATAATATCGTTATGACCAAAATGTCTATGTACATAATGAACGTATTTCTCAAAAATAGCATCGAATATTTCTTCTCAATCCTACACAACACAATGTAAAAGATATCCTCCATCGATGATATAGGTAGTATTTGTGTTATCAATTTCAACATTTACACATTGAAAGCAATCATAAATGGCTGATTTTTGTGTTTTGCGCATTCCAATTGCATCGAAGAGTGATAATGGATAAGGAGCTAATTCATACTTGAAGAATGTTTGAAGTTCATCTTCAAAGGACTCAGTAATACTCATACGTTGAAATAATAATATAGGATCTATTGGTACCTTCTCATCGTGAACTTTCATACCGCTACTGATAGTTAAAAGAGAGAGTACTTTATCAACATGTTTCAATTTAATGTTATTAAAAGTCTGTCCAAACATTCTAGTCATAGAAGTAATTCCAACTTCACGAGCATTATGACAATTTTTTCATCGCCAACGACTCCACTTGCAAGCAATGGAAATAATTTTTTCAACCACAGGAAAAGGGTCATGTAATAAAAACCACTCTAGAAGTTTTTTAATGTCTTCAGTACCTCTTTTTACACGTGAATCACTTGCATCTACGTGCTTATCTGATGTGTCCATTTTTACATTAAGAAGATCTTCCAATCCCTCACATACAGTATTCATTGCATGCATGCCTATAAACCCATTTACTTATGACACTCTCTTGCGTACTTCTTCCTCGAGAAATACCTCCATCTGTTTGCATTGATTTCATTAGTGATTGCTTAATGATCATATCTGTCGAAGTTCCACAACTGAATTTAGCAGAACGTCTAACAGTGAGAAATCCTTGTATAAACCTTCTAAAAATACTAGGATCAATCAAATTTTCCAATTGAAGCATGTCCTGGAGATATAAATGGGCAGATGTAGCATAAGGAAAATGTCCTGATGCGTGAAAATAAGGAAATATTTCTTTAACGCAATTCAAATGCGCTTGCCACTCTCCCATACGTTCAGTTCCTATGAACTCCTTTGCAATCGATACCATATGAAAATATTGAATCCATAATTTTCCTATAGAGTCTCGTCCTTCATATTGCTTTAATTTTTTTATTGTACTGATAAAGTAATGCTTCAGTTTTCTCATCACAATTTTCAATATCATCATATGAAATAGTGTTATTTTTTACATCTTCAATAGTGTTTTGAAGATTTGCATCCATATCATCATCAATAGCGAGTTCTTTTGATATTATTGTTGCTAAAGTGAGATGAAGTAATGTGTGAGCTCTGACAGCTCTGGCGTAAGCATTAGGGTGGATCGAAAATTTTTTTTTTCAGAATTTTACATCCTACCTATACAGAAAAGATGTTCTATTGTATATAGATAAATGGAAAAATAAAATAAAAAATTAAATTTTAGGTTAAGAATCGCCGCAAGGGGGTTGAATTTTTGAAAAAAATGGAAAAATACCTAATTTTGATTATACGATTTTTTTTAAAAAATTATTATTAATTAAAACCTACCTATGCGGAAAAGATGTTGTTCTATGGTATGGAGATTAAGAGAAAATTAATAAAAAAATTTAAATTCAAAATTTAATAATGCCGCAAGGAGGTTGAATTTTCGAAAAAAATGGAAAAACACTGAATTTTGATTATACGATTTAAAAAAAAAATATTAGTATTAATCAAAACCTACTTATGCGGAAAAGATGCTCTATGGTATGGAGATTAAGAGAAAAATAATAAAAAAAATTTAAATTCTAAATTTAATACTACCGCAAGGGGGTTGAATTTTCAAAAAAAAAAAGGAAAAATACTTAATTTTGATTTCTTTATTGATTATACTATATATTCGAATTTTGCAATATAAATAACCAAAAGTGATGATTAATGAGTAGTGAGTAGTATAATTTACATTGCAACATTTTATGACTCAGCTCCCCCTCCGCACACCGTCAAATCAGTCCGGCTAAACAACTAGAGCGGTAGGCAATCCCATCTTTTTTCTGTCTCCTGCTTTATCCTCCCATGCCTCCATAAGTCGGAAGTGGTACTTCATGGAATCTTCCCCACAGTCACACCTGTAGTGACAGAACGCCGCCCCATGTTCCCGCGCCTGATGCCATGACAGCAACTGTGCCGGTTGGGTGGACACAGGACTACCTGTAGTGACAAAAGTTTTAGCTGCAGTTAGAACATTGGACCGATTTGGTATTTCCGACCGCGCAGACGCTGCCATCGTGTCAGCTGCTCTTCAAGATGTGAGCATTATCTCAGAAAGCAATGTTTTGAACGTTGTTGACAGAAATAAAATTCGGCGTGGGAGAACAAAGGCAAGAACCACTCTATTGTCTCAGTCCATAAAAGATTATGACCATGACCAGTTTGGTTTATACTTCGATGGGCGAAAAGACAGGACTCTATGAATGGAAGACAACAGAAGAAAAGTCATAATAGAAGAACACATAAGCTTGGTAAAAGAACCTGGCTGGTACATCGGCCACGTGTCTGTAAATTTCGGGAGAGTGCAAATTATTGGAAACAACATATATAGTTTTTTTGTCACGCGTTGACAATGACATAGATGTAACAAAGTTGGTTGCGACGGAACATCTGTCAACACAGGTGTCAAAGGAGGTATTATACGTAACATGGAACTGATCCTGAATCGTTCACTACAATGGTTTGTGTACCAGTTACACGCCAACGAGCTTCCACTACGTCATCTTTTCGCGCACGTGGATAAAACCACAACTGGGCCCAGAAGTCTGACTGGCGAAATAAGAAAATCGTTGGCCGGATGCGAGAAGCTATCTGTATAGTTTCATCCACACCAATAGAAAACACGCTATGTGAAGTGACTAACAAGAAAGACCTAAGTACTGATCAACTGTACTTAATGGAAATTTGTGAAGTCATAAACTGCTGACATTGCAGAGAAAGTCTGTCGAAGATAAATCCTGGAAAAGTTTGCCACTCAAGGTGGCTTAGAATCGCGAACACAATTCTCAGGTTCAATGTAGCTCACGAAAATTCATCCGAGGCTTTATTGACATTAACGATATTCATCGCAAAAGTCTATGCGTCTGTGTGGTTCAAGATCAAAACGAAACCATAATTTATGAGGCACAGCATTTGCATTAATCAATCGTTCTATCTCGTTATTTCTCGAATGATTTGAAGGATGTCATGGACCATGCTATTAAAATAAACTGATTTTTTGGCCATTCAGAAAATGTCCTGACATCAATGCTAGCTGACGACAGAGATCACATAAGGGAATTAGCCCTTCGAAGAATTCTGAAAGCACGCGAAGTCATTGCCTACTGCTCTAGTTGTTTAACCGGACTGATTTGATGGTGTGGGGAGGGGGAGCTGAGTCATAAAATGTTGCAATGTACATTATACTACTCACTATTCATTAATCATCACTTTTGGTTATTTATATTGCAAAAAAAACAATTATTTCGAATCTAAAATCGTATAATCAATAATCAAAATTAAGTATTTTTCCATTTTTTTTTGAAAATTCAACCCCCTTTCGGTAGCATTAAATTTAGAATTTAAATTGTTTTATTATTTTTCTCTTAATCTACATACCATAGAACATCTTTTCAGCCTAAGTAGGTTTTGATTAATAATAATATTTTTTTTAAATCGTATAATCAAAATTCAGTATTTTTCCATTTTTTCGAAAATTCAACCCCCTTGCGGCAGTATTAAATTTTGAATTGAATTTTTTTTATTATTTTTCTCTTAACCTCCATACCATAGAACATCTTTTGCGCATAGGTAGGTTTTTATTATTAATAATTTTTTTTTCTCCATAGAAGAGCGATCCACCCTAGTAAGCATGTCCAGTGAGCATTTGACGTGAGCATTTTATCTAATGAATTAGGTGCATAAATTATAGAAAGCATCTCTTTGATACCACTTCCTTGCATAATATAACCAAATGCTCCGGAAAACGAACTGAGTAAATGAAAACCTCCAAGCCTTATTACAATCTTTGATAAATCAGATCCTTCAGGTGCTGCAGCTACAATTTCTCGAGCTTCTGTATACAAAGGTTGATCAAAAGTAACAATGCATGCATCGTGGCCATAACGCTTTTCATTCCCCAAAGCACATATTAAAGTAGTGTATATAGTATTGTAGTCACTCGCTGGTTGGGGAATAAATGGTAAGAATAAAATTCGAGATATTAAAAATTCCATACTATCGCTTGATAAACGTTCAATATAACCGTTTCAACCTGGTAATGATAAATTATTCCATTTCCCATACAACCATAACATATCTATTTTCCGGAGGAAAGAAGCATTGTATCACTTTCATAAGCAAAATTCTGTGCAGTTATTTTACTATATCCTACTACACCATTATTGTAATACACTTGTATTGGCACATGAGCTTTTGCCGCAAAATCGTTTGCTGAAATTACTTGTTTTATTCGTGATAAAGGCTCTTCTGCTAAAACTAAACTTTTTGGAGTAATAATTTGAATGACACCCATTATGTGGAGAGTGTTATGGCCATTTTTTTTTTTATTTTAGCCAGTGTATTTCCAAATTTTTAAATCGCGATATCTCATGAATGGTCATTCATGAGATATCGCGGTTTAAAAATTCGTAGGAAAAAAAGTATTCAGATCTTTTTTCGTAGAGAATCGCATAATCTACAAATTTTGTATGAACTATTTTACCATAAAATTTACCGTTTAAGAGATATTTGTAATAAACCGATTTTTTAACCTTTGACCTTGCATAAAATTTTTAGCCGAAGTGGGATCGATGGGGACTTTTGACATTTCATTTATAACGATGTATTTAAGGTCTGTACCAATTTTCAGTTCTATGAGAGTTCTTCCGAAATTTCAAGTTTTTTTTTTGTTTATTTTGACTGGACTATGATCTTCATTTGTAGGTTGGTGCCACAGAGACAAAATGTTAGGGTACTTGATACTTTTTAAAGTTAAATATGATTGGGGGAGGGGGCGAGAAAATATTACTGAAGATAAAAAAAATTATATTATGTACCGAGTTCCACTTACCCTCGCTACGCCAATGGTTCTATTTGCATTATTCCATTTGGTAGAATTTTGAGATTTCTCTGGTGGATAGCTGTGTATTTTGGGAGAAATCTGCTGTAAAGTAGTTTGCGGCAGTGTGTCATTTGAGCAAGTAACGTGGTGGAATGGACACCTTTTAATGGACACCTTTGATCATCTCTCAGTAATCCAAATTTGGAACCAACATTTACAATCGAATGAAGGATATGTATGGGATTTAGTGTACGTCATAGTGCGGTTTTCTGAAAGTGGTGCGATTTTAATCATAGACATACGAGTACGGCTAACATGACACAAACAGGTCAAACACATTTAGACATCACTGAAGAATCAATTGCTGCAGGAGACTCATGAAGCAGAATCGTCGAATAAACCACCTGGAAGAAGTTGAATAGCTGTAGAGCAGTCCGCACACAACCGCTGCCAGTAAACATCTTGTTGATTAATGGAACTCTTGTTTCAACAGACAAGGTGATTATGTGTAAACAATATATTTACGCAGATAATATCACTTGTGTACCACTCTCCATTTGCTAAGGGTAACTAATGAACTACTACAGAAACTTATCCCAGTCCCATATTAATTTGGGGATGTCTTATATAAAAGTATCCAGAATTTCTTTTTATATGTGATGTTTTTCATTCCGTACTATTAATGTTTTCAGTGATAACTTCGGAAACATGAAAGAAAAATATATTTTATGCTGTCTTGAAAGTTTAAAAAAAAAATGTTTATTAAGTGATTACTACTTTTACAGTGGAGATTCTTTTCCAAAGTATTTTCGAAACTCCATTTTTAATTAGAGTCAAGATAGCGTGGCCCGCCGGCGGAATCGCAATGCGCAAGTCAATAATTGTAATCATTGGAAAGGTTATCGAAGGCCCTGACCTGACGCGAAGCCGTCGCGTCTGAGTGACAATCGCTGCGACAGCTCGAGTGCGGAGGCCGGAGTCCTAAAGACCATCACAAGCCACGGCCCGACCTCTCCTATAGGAGGTGTGCACTATCATCGGCATAGGGCAGGGGTCGGCAACCTGCGACTAATAATTTATTATCAAAACCCTTAAAAAATAAGAAAATATATTTTTAATTACCTAATTTCTCAATAGCTTCTATTTTCATAATCGTTAATTACAAATCGCTACGCTTAACATGACCGTAATGAGATAAATTTGAACCATTGTTTTGTTCTTAGAGATGAGACTCCGTGACCATGTTTATCTTTCAGCCAATTGCATTCCATTTCCGTCTCACCCAAACAGCCACCGTCTAGAGTCTAGACGTGTTGTCAATCAGTCATCCTCGGATAGCGCGGTCGACATTACGTTGCATGTGTGTTAATTTAATCGCTTGCAGTTTTTGCGTGTCTATTCGCTTGTTGTTTCAAGAAGAATACGATTTAGAAGCGAATTATCTTCTCAAAGGTATGTACGCGTATAATATAATAAAATCAGTAACAGAATTGGATTCCATATCTGAGGATCCTGTTAACGAAGTAATAATGGTAAATAAATTGTTTGCCGTTTTAGATAGCTAAGTAAAATTTTAAAAAAATCATTTTTTCAGCTCCGCCGCCAGCATGGCATCTGGTAAAAAAAAAAAAAAAAAAAAAAAAAAAAAAAAAAAAAAAAAAAAAAGAGAGAGAGAGAGTAAGAACTGAAGAAGAAAACCGAGAATTCAATCAGATTGACGGAGTCGTTTGCATTCATATGCAACACAGATGGACCTACTACTTTCTCATTTGCCACGAAAAATTCGCCACAATAAGAAGTCAAATTTGGAGAGACACTTCACTACAAAACATACCCAGTTTGCTGGTAAATATGCAACCAGTGACGACGTACGAAAAAAAGCTGCTGAAGAGCTAAAAAAAAAAAAAAAAAAAAACAGTCAAGTTCCATGCTATAACTGTGCGCAATCTTCCAATAATGTAAATCTGGCAAGCTTTGCAGTATCATTAGAATTGCAAAAGAGGGAAAACCATTCACAGATGGTGAGTACGTCAAAGATTGTTTTGTACGTGCATCTGAAGAACTGTTTCGTGATTTTAAAACAAAGCAGAAATCATGAAAAATCAAAGATTTGCCATTATCTGCCTAAAACAGTACAGATAGAATTGCTAAAAATATCTTTAAATGTAACACATATGCAAGATGGAAGAATTCAACTGGCTTCTGCCTTATCACTTGCTATAGACGAGTCTTATTCGACATAAAGCACAGACAAGTTACCCTTTTCGTCAAGTATCGTCCCAAGGTTCAAGAAGAATCGCTAGGATTACTACCGCTCTCAGGGCAAAACTCGTGGAGAAGATATAGCAAATGCTGTGCAAAATGCTTGGAAGACAATGGAATCGATATAAATAAAATCGTTTCTATAGCAACTGATGGAGCCAGAATGTATCAGGAATACATAGAGAGGTAACATCAATTCTTCAGAAAAAATAAACCAAAAAAATTCTAACGTTTCACGCATAATTCATCAAGAAACGCTTTTGTCCAAACATTTTCGGCGAAATAGTTGAGGTCATGAACTTATAGTTAAAGATTATTAACAGCATCTTGAAAAAGCACTCTACCATCGCCAGTTTAAAGGATTTCGAAGAAATAGATAGCCAGTTTTCTGACCTACTCTGCACAATAAAGTGCGATGGCTTTCCAGTAAGTAAATGTAATGTAATGTAAATTACTTCATTTAAATCAGCAATATCGCGATGAGACCAATGCAACTATTGACAGAATTACTTCAGCATAGCTTTAAAAAACATGAAGGACGGATTGGCAATAGCTACAGCATTCAAAAGGAAAAATAGAATCATTCCACGCCCTTGAAGGGATTCACTAGCAGATACCTTCTGACCCTGCCCCAGGCGGTGTGGATTTCAATTGAGCCTAAGCTATATGATGTTTCTATTTTATATGTTTGTCGTAATGGTGTTTATATGTGTGTGTCGTGAATAAATCGAAAAAGGACAAACTGGATTGTCATTGAACACTAAATATCGAATCCACACATGGGAAGCCATCACACGATTCGAGAGATTCGAGAAATTCAAAACAAAGAAAGTACTCTCGCGTTCTAGTAAATCCTCTGAACACAAATACAAATGAGTGATCAACATTTGGAATTGATGCTGGATCGCTCAAATGCAATTACCGGATTTGAAAACCAAAGATCAGGAGTGGCAAGTTCACAGAACTCAAGAGGTTGAAGAGTTACGAGCAAGCGTTCTCTTGCATCAATATAATAAAAAGTAAAGAAGTCAATCAACAAAATAAAAACTTAGAGTCGTGCTTGAAACTTAACAAAAAAAAGTTATAAGCCAGATTTAATCAAACTTTCAAAGACATGCAAAGCACAATGTTCCCATTGATGTAACTATCTATATTTGTGTTTTTATATGAATAAATATTATTCCGTATTTAAAGCCGCTTTATTTTAAATCAAAAATCAAATATATATAAGCAAATACTATAATATTGAAATAGAAAATTTTTAGTGGTCTTTAAAAACTGGGAAATTTTGTAAATTGTAACTTTGGCTTCTTCCGTTTCAATAGGGTTGCCTGACCTATTATTCCCTTATACTGGCATGGCAACCATTGTACCACCCAGGGAAGCGAGACCCCGCTTACTTATCCAGCGGCTTCTCATCCACGAACTTGATGCCTCAGTAGGAATTAAAAAAAAGGGACAGTTTTTTTTTATCTCGACGAGTGGTAACCGCTTAGTAAAATTATCCTCGTAAATATGCGTACTTTGTTTATTTTCATAACAAAGGAAGGAAATCGAATATAGATAAAATAATAATAATAAATAGAGATAAGATTCATGAGAAATGAATGCAAAAGTTGAAAATACTTGATTACAATAAAATGCATGGTTCGAAATAAAAGCGTGGCGCTAGTAACCTTACATTTTGTGTATATTTCCTAAACAAAATGAATATTCCTAGAAGGTAAAGCGCGCCTACGCTTTATTCGAACCTAGCATTGTATCAGAAAATTATTTTCAACTTTTGCATTCATTTCTTCACATGAATAAAAGCTTATACCTTTAATTTTTTATTTATTTTATTTTTCTACTTTTAGTGACGGCTTCGACGAACACGACATGTTAGGTATAGTAAACCAAATTCAATAACCGAATTCTCAATACAAACACATCTTAAATATTCGTTACGAATCATTACATATTACTTTGAAAAAATGCGACACAGACCGAGAGAAGAAACAAGACTCACTTCCCGATCATTCCCTCAAGCCGCTCCGAAATGAGGGATGATTCACAGGCCGCGCCCCCTTCTATTGTGTGTCGTCTAGTGGTCTTCTTACAACCCTACGTAACGAGGTTACCACCTTCCCAACTTTATCGCCCAAATATAGGGCTAAAATTTTAATATCATTTTGTTAGGTTTAAAATAGGTATAGTGCAATTTTTTTTTATAATATTGTATTGTCTCCGGAAACTCACCACTGTGCTAAATTTCAAACTGTAGCTCGATTGGAAGTGGGTAAGAAATCGATCTCAGATTTGAGGACAAGACACCTCTAGTTGAATAAAAGCTTGAAAAGGAACTTTTCCTGCTGAGAATGTCACTCTAAATTTGATACGATCAATAATCCGGTAGAAAGCCTACATGAAGTTTCCATCATCATTTAGTTACCTTATTGAGTTACTCAACACATTGCAGATAAACAGTCTCCCAATCGACGGCTTTTGTATAAAATTAGACACATATCTCAATTTTAGTTTAATACTAGTGAGAATCCAGGGAGGGGCTATCGGGCTGCAGCCCCCCACAGAGCTAAACCAAAAATCTTGATTTAATAAAATCACTGCAACTGTTTGATCTTAATTTTCATTAAAAAAATAGTAATAAAATCGTGACAACATTGTTTTCTACTGACAGGCTCGAACATTTTCCACTTTTCTAGTCATTCCACTTGCACTTGTAGGTTAGTGGTCGAAAACACTGAAAATATTTTGTGTTCTTTTATTATTTTTATTGTCAGGAGAGGAAAGCCTGTAAAGTTAATAAGTGTTTGTTATATAAGCCATGAGATTTTGACTTCGTCACTACGATAAAAATTTTATGACCTCAGCCCCCCCAGACCCAACCTGTATTCGCCACTGTTAATACCATACACCAAATTTTATCCATTTAGCTCTTTGCGTTTCTGAGTTATCAAGTTCTCCTACACACAGACAGGCATAATCTGAAAATGTGTTTTTCGGATTCGAAGTCTGAAATAGAAAATTTTTATAATTCATTTTTTTCTAAACCAGGCCTTCGAAATTTCACAGGGCTCTCTCATCAACTTCTTCAACATTACAAATAAAATATAAAATAATCTTGTTTAAAAGATACCGTTGAAATTTGACGAGTAACTGTACTTATTAAATTATTTTTAATTATGATTTGATTATATTTTATTTTCTTATGTATTTTCCAATTTTAGGTGGTAGACTTTTCTGACTTAAAAAATAAATGTGACTGAAAAACTTCAATTCCCTTGAGCCTAGATATAGATTAAAAACAAAGCCTGTAGAAAACACACATGTAAAAATTTTAGGAATTAATTGAAATTGCAGAGGATTAATGTTTTAAGAAATACTAAATTTGAATTTTTGCTGTTTATGTATACAAAGTTTTTTACATACCAATGAGGAATATGGTATACTGAATTGGTTACCAATCTGGGGTGGTACCATCAGGAGTGGCGTTAGAGTTTGCCCGACGAGGGGCATGAGCTATACGGGGACGAGGTAATGAAATTATCGAAATTTTCGCCATATTTATTTATCAACTGTTGAACAATGAATCCCTGGCTTCTCTGGCGCCACCTCTGGGTACCATGATGACAAAATATTACTGCGTGCATTTCACTTTTAAAACCAAAAAATAACAAGGGGTAGAAAATTATACATTCCATACACTAATTAGGTGATGTACAAAATGGCAGCATTTTATCAGAAAGTCCATATATGTTTAACCAAAGGTTTTGAGGAATTAGTCGCGACAGACGGCACAATACGTAATGTTTGCACGTACATAATATTTGCCTCTGAGCTCAGTTTTATTTTTAAAAATCCCGAAAGATGCTTGTTGGCTTCTAAAAGATTAAAAGCATCTAACATAATAAAATTGATGTTTCATATCAAATGCAATTCAAAACAGAGAAATGAATATATATATGTACAAATAATATCGGTAGATTTTCATACCTATGTTACGGACTGGTACATAGGATGTACACACTAAATCATTAGGATTTTATTACCCACGCAGCTTTAATCTTTGAATATCTAATCATCCCTGCAGATAGTGATATCATTGTCTGCTATCGTTATCCGCGCAAGAATTATGAGGACAGATAAGATTGATAAGCCCAAAGCGATCTGAGAGATCCACAGATCTTACATCTCTGTAAAAAAAATAAAAGATGGCAATTTCTGCTTTTCTTCCAAATCCTCGTCCAGAACAGGAGTGGCGTTAAAATCTGTCTAACGGGGCACAACCTGTGTACATGGAGAAGCGTATGATGATCCTCTCAACTTCCCAAATCTTTATTTATCTAAGTTGAATAGCCAGTTGCGTGAGCAGGGTGCAAAAACTTCCCGACGGGGTGGGTAGGGCCAGCATCCCGACAGGTCCTGGCCCCCTGCTCACCCCTGCTTCAGAAGATGTTTTGGCTTTCGCTCAGATTTTAACTTTAGTTAGTTAAGGTTATCTTGCTCGGCCTTGTAATATCAAAGTGTAGTATGCTAAAGGTTGAAATTTGATTCTTTTCACTGAGGAATAGTTTTACATATCACAATAAATAAATGATAATTATTCATATACATTTTAAATTGTAAGGTTTTCCAAAAATTTCAGAAAGAATGTTAAATTAGGGTAGTAATCAAAACAACAGAAGATATATGTAATTAATACAATATTTTCTAGATATGAACTTCAGATGAATTGTCAACGAAGGATGATGATTTTATCATCTTTTTTTGTAGAGCTAATCTAAAGTAAATATGAGTGGCAAAAAATTAAGGTGTTCAACACATAATAGGATTAACGCAGAGAAAATTTCGACTCTTATTTTTCTATCTTTGTAAAGCTGATTAAGATACTGAATATTCATCACATTAGGGACATGATGATTTTGCTTTCTAATTAACTGAAATATGCTCTGCTATGACAGCTATAGTTTACAAGTGTTTACACTAAGTTTGGATGCATTTTCTGTAAGGTCAGAAAATATGAAACGAAAAATTTGTAGCCGGTTAAATTCTTTAAGGAAGTTTTCCGAAAATGTCTTTATTTTTTATTTTTGCTTTTTAGAGGTTTACAAACTTATAATGACCAGAATCACGAGTCTAAAGAAGTATTAGCACACAATGATTCTCAATTAGTGTGGCCCGACACTTTATACTGGTGTCAAATAATAGAAAGGAGGCTCAAAGACGTGCAAGAGTACAAAAATATTCCAAAAACTAATTATTTTGACGACAAAGAACCAGAATTAGAAAAGTGCAAAAATAAAATGGCTAGACAAATAGAGGGGCAACGAAGTCAATTTTATGATGATCCGCTTATTTAGTGAGAATTTAGCACCACCACTACAAAGTTATTGAATTTAAATACAGATTTTATGTTTACTTACGAAAGTAAAACAAAAGGAATTTAATTTTTGCTGTAAGGACAGTTCCTCGTAAAAAGAGTTTTGCTCAAATGGGAATTCCGCCCCCCCCCCCCAGAAAATACAAAAGTAAAGGTTTTAAATTAGTGACAGTAAAGGATTCTTTATCATATGTTGTTATTCTGTTTATCAATGTATATATGGTATTATTACACATTGAGAAGATTTAAATTTTTTATGTATGATTTATTTGATGTATTTTATATGTTTTTGAAATTAAATAAACTATTTAAAAAATCATTATTGTGATTTTTTTATTCAAGTTAAGATGCAGTATATTTTTACTTCATAATTACATCATTACTTCAATTTATTCTGAATGAGTAGCAGTAAGATTAAAATTGTCTATATAAAAAAAGACCTGCATTAGAATTATCTTTGTTAAGCAATGAATTCTTCCTTGCCATTTTGTTTATCAATATATATTATATAATTACATATAGAGAAGATTTTTTTATGTTTGACTTATTTGTTGTATTTTATGTGTGTTTTAAATTAAATATAAACTGAAAAAACTAATTTTTGTGATTTTTCATTAAAGTTAGATACAATGCATTTTTAATTCATAATTATTCTGAATGAGAAGTAATAACTACAGTTAAAAAGTAAGAACATTTTTTTGACGTAGACCTACATCTCTCCATGTAGTGGTCTAATGGTGTGAGGGGAAAGGAAAAAATTATGACGCTTTTCGCGCTAAAGTTAAACGCTTATAGCTGCGCAACCAAATAGCATAGAGAGTTGATTCTAGTTTCATTTAACAGAGAAAGGTAGACATTGAAGATTGCAAAAAGAATTTTAGAATTTGTAATTACGGTTTAGTCACAGTCGAATTGCAAAGTTGGTGAAAATCACGAAGAATTTTACATAGATAGTCACATAGTCACACTAGACTAATAGTCACTATAGACTATAGAGTTAATAAGTTACATAGAGCTACTTTAGTCACAGAAAGTCACAGTTGAGTAAGGTAAGTAAATATACACCCCTGAATCCCAGCGGCCGTTTCGCAGAGACAGCCTCCCTTCGATTTTTTTTCATTATTTTTTCTGTGACAAATAAATATTCCAAGTTCTTTTTAATGAAAATGATCTAGAATGTAAGGAAATATTCATCATAATTCTCAGTTTTAATTAAATGCATAAATAGTTTTATATTGATATGATCGGTAGAATCAGTGCTTTCTAAAAACAGTCGATAAAAATTGTAATTATTTTGTATCAACATATTTTCTATTTGTATTTGTGTTTGTATATTATGTTTTCCGTATGGAAAAAAAATCCAGATACCATAGTTTTATAATAAAAACTAACAGATTATTAATCACTGTGTTTTGTTAAATCCTCGCTCCATTCCCTCTGTGTGTCTCCGCAGGGGGCACGTCGGTTACTATTGTTATTTTTATAGCTTCAACGAAACAAATCGGCTAGTGTGCACCGGGCCTTAGGAATTCACTTAAATTATCGTGAAGTGCACAAGTCAGGCGTTTTGAGTATGTTAGGATACAATTTAGGTAAATTAAACAGCTCGATCAGATTTGCAACTCGGTTAAGAATCTACACACTGTCACCAGATGATCAGATTCTTAAAATCTGATTATCTTATTGCACCTTAAAAAGGAACGTCTAAGATTTCGTGATTTTAATTGCATATGTATAGAGACAGCAACCAGATGAACTTTTCAAAATATTTTATCTAAACTTGTATATAAATCTATTTATGATTTTTTTTCTATAGAAATATTCATTTGAAAGTAAGCCTTTACGTTAGTTTTGCTTTATTTATTTATAAGAGTTTAGAAACATTGCCGACTCCTTTTAATGTCAACACAAATATTGTGCATCAAATCGATTACTTCCTCGCTCTTATCGAATTTTTGCTACGATACTTCAACATGCCTACCTGTTAAAGCAACTTCCTTTGATTATTTACTTTCTTTCAGTAGTCATTAATGGAAAGATCCTATTTCAAACCAATTACTTCACCTTAATTATCTGAATTTTTGCTAAATCTCTATAAATAAATTTCTAGAAACGAAATGAAGCATTTATTCCTTTAAGAAAAAAAAATTCTGTAGTTTCTATTTGCCATGCAATTAAGATTTTGCTTTCATTTCAATTTCAAATTGCTATACCATTAATATCCTTATCGGAAGGTTCGACTTCTTCATAAATTAAAATAATTTTTGAAAAAAAATACACAAACTATCTCAGTTGTGTATATAAAGAGAGATGCATGTTGCAGCTATAATCTACCTATCCAAAACTTCCTTTTCTCCTTTAAAGTTTCAATGCTAGCATTATTAATTTTGTGATCGTATTAATGAATTTTATTCGTGTGAATAAACAGCTTAATTTTCACTTTAGTTAAAGTTAGTTTCTGAATATACTATTTCAATCCTTGATTAAACTTTTTGATTTTTTAAAAGCCATTCGTTTTCTTTGTTCTACCTGAAACTTTAATATTTTAACCATGCCGTTAAGCGTCTTCCCAGATAGCAATTTTAGTTTGCATCAAAGTTGCAGCAATCTTGTTCTGCTCCAGATAGCACGCACACTTGCAGCAACTGGGATTTTTCTTGATATTAGCTTGTCATGACAAACTTGATGCGGCAACTTTGCAGCAAACTTCCTGCAAAGTAACAAAGCATAATCGACCAACCCACCTGCAAAACAAGTTTGCTGTGAAGTTGTTATGATAAACTTCACACCACAATTGCAAAACAAGTTTGCTGCAAAGTTGATACGTCACACTTACACACCACGACCTTGATTTGTATATATCTGGTTTTGATCTTTGTCTCTGTTTCAAAAAACATCCGATTTTTAATAGCATCTCCTATACTGTTCTTCTTTTTATTAATTCAATAAATCAATGATAATTTGTAAAAATCTAAATAGATCCTTTTATAAAAAAATTTGAAAAATTCTCTATCTTTTTACTAAATATAGAACTCACACTTTAAAGAAAACTACATATCGCCCTTTTCTTAGTGTTGAGATTGTAACGTTTATAAACAACATTAAACCTAAAAACATGATAATATTTGTTGATTAATGTTTGTTAATTAATGTTTGTTGAAAAATAATAACTTGCATTTTGTCCCATATTTTTAAAAGTAATTACTTTGGAACCCTAATTTCATAATTATTCTGCTAGCAAAACGTAGTTATAAGAGAAAATCGCTCTCTCTTTGACTTCAAATCATATTCTCAACTCAAAGTTTACAAAATTATTGAAATCAAGAAAACAGTTTAAAAAAAAACGTGTAGATGCACCGATCACCAGCACTCCCTGTCCAATCTTCCGCACCAAACCATCGAAGTGTTTTGATCATCGACGTAAGATTTAACGCGAACCATGTCCCTATACATGACGGATTTTCAGTAGAATCGGGTTTCAAACCTGGAACCACTGGTCCCAAAACCGCGACCTTACCACCAGGTCACCGCGACCATGGCGGAAAAAGTTAAGAATATTTACAATTTGGAATCAAGACCAGATTCCGAGTTTCATTTATCTTGCTTATTGTATTTTTGAATTAATCATCTTGAGTTAACATACAAACGAACAGACAAAAAATAGACAGTCTACTTATTGACGGAGTTAGTCCAAAATCTGATACAGATCCTAAATTTTGGGCGGAAGGACAATGTGGCCACTTTCAAGAGAATTGCTTTCTGTATTTCGCGTATAAAAAGAATCAAAATTAAAATTTAAAAGTAATTTTAAACACGATATTAAAAAACTACAAATCTTCTTTTTAACAAATTCTAAATGTCATTTACTTATAGGATCGGACAATTTTTAAATTATAAAACAAAGTATTTTTTTATAAAAATTAAGAGCCAGTTTCTTAAAAAATCAGGCAAATCAGTCAGTCTTGGATAGTTGACATTTTTGATTTCGTTGAAATTTTCAGGATATGTTCTTCATGTAAAACTATTAAACATATATTTTTTTATTTTTGCACAAAAAATTTCTTTCGTATAGTTTTGGGGGGTCAAAATTGAAGGTTGTCCATTATTTTAAGAAAAACATACCATTTTACATAAGGCAATACTTTTTGTGGCAAGAGTGAACCATGACATGGGTAATTATTTTGTGTTCTTCTATTTCCAAACTGACTGTTAGGACATAAAGACTTATGGTTGACTCTTGGCACAAAGGCCAAAGGACATTCAAAATTCTACGAAAAACGGATTTTTTCTGAAACTTAGACCGTCAAAATCTTCTTTTGCCAACAGTGAACCACAAAAGTATATATTTCAGAGAATACACACTAATGAGAAATACCGAAAAAGGGCAAGATATGTCTGGTTGACTTTTGGCGTACAGAAATATTTGACCTTGAAATTGCGGAAGACACAAAATTGCCTGATTTTAGAGGTTATTCACTGCTTGCGCCAATAGTGAATAATGTGACGTCGTGAGACCACGGGTAGCGTGAATCAACAGCTAAACTAGTATCAGATCTAATAATTTTATTTTAAAGTTACTCTTGGTTATTATAGATTACAAAATAAGCAATAATTTATGTACAGAATATTATAGACGTGAGTAAATTTACAGGATGGTGTTTGAGACAGCCTCTGTAGGTAGAAATAACAGTCATTCAGAGCAACGGCTCTACTTAAAACTATTGTTCAATAAGTCCTCATGAGCATCGGCTCATCTCGAATAAAACTCCAGCAGTTCAGATACGAGAGCTATGCTCTCCTTAAACAGTAAAACAGAAGCGTACAGCTTCTTAACTCAGCTACACAACTGGCCGCAAGGGATTCAGTTATTTCTAAAACCGATCCGAAGATCCAGCACTCGAAACACGATGCTATGATCGGAATCCGATCAATAAGTGATAGCCGATTGAAAAATCAACTCTCCTCTTTTCTTTTTCGCCGCAGCTTAAATCTTCGTTTTCCCAGGAACGAGGTCCGCCCAACAAGTGAAATTTTCCGCCCATCGTGAGGGTTCGCTGACAATTCGGTGATGTCCACCAATGAGGTCTTCCTTTCACCAGGCGGTTGATTTATGTCCAGTGGCAGTCTTGGCTATTAGCGGTCTGGTCTATGGATAGTCTCGTCTCAGTTCAACTGAGAAGGGACATCCATCACTCCTTCTCAATTGGGAGTTTCCGAAAAGGTTTTGTGTGCCAAGTGTCACTAGATATGGAGTGAAAAGAAGCTCTTCAGGCGAATTCTCCTTTGGAGTTTTACCGACCATCCAGGTGGCTACTTTGGCGGGGTCGATTTTAGCAGCTGTTCTGGAATCTTCAGAATAGGTATGAAATTAGCTGGAAAAAAAGTCAGAAACAAAATCAATTCACAGATCTATGGTAACTTATTCAAGTTTTATATAATGCGGCTCTATCGTTTGTGCTCAACATGTGTTTTGTGGAACTTCTTAAAAAATGTCGATTGCTTTTATTTCAATATTTATTACTATTATATGTAAAAATATTACATTAAAATTTGTTTAACTAACTGAATTGCTCTCTGAACATAATATACAATTAGAGCAAATTTAAAATTGCGCACTGCAAGTACTCATCGAATGACAAGAAATCCTTATTTCCATATTGCCAAGCGATTCTTCTTGTAGCATTTATAAGCAACAATTATTTGATCAACGTGCATAGTAAATGGGTTATTTCCATATAGTTGTACAGGTCCATAGAAAATGAATTTAATGTTCACCTTTCCTCTTGATCTCTTTTTGGCCAGTGGAAATTACTCGCGCTTTTTCTAGGAACTTTATAAGTATGTCTTCACCTTCAATCTTTTTTACTTTACCAATGTAAAACAAGTCCTGTTCACAGAACATAACAAAATGCAAATGCTCCTGAACTGCTCTTTGTATGTTTTTAAGTTTCATTTTGATGTCTTGAATGGAATCACTTCGACTTAATTGTTGAGTTATTTTGTGTGATTCATCGCTTTCTAAAGAATTGTCTGTAGAGATACTATCGTTACTTTTATCATATATACTTTTTATCCTTTTTGGTGTGGTTCGACAAATATTTAAACTTATCTTCTTCCCTATGTCATCTTTTTCTTGTTTATATCCAACTAACTGGAGTTGCACATCATGGATAGGATCAAGGGTTGTAAGCAAGTTTTGCACTTCTTGTTGTTCTAGCTCCTGTAAAGAAGGGAAAGTAATGTATATATAACTCATATCTGATATAAAATTATAAATTAATGTATATACCGAATTTATAATGGTAAAGTATTATTCTATAAATAATAATAATATAGATATGAACTTAAAAGATTCCTTACTTGTTCAGTGATGTCATCTAAATCTTAATTAATGTCATCAACATGTTCCTGATCTGGACTTGGTAGTTTTAATGTACCTCCTTTATGCAGAGTTGGCATTTTGCTGAAGAGGTTTCTGATTTGTGAAGAAGCCATGTACTCAGAAGGTTGAACTAATTTTCTTCCAGTAGGATCTATCTGTTGTCTCATTTCCTTCTCTGTATTTTCTGGTGAGGAATTTACACCAGATTGTTCTCCTTTCATAAAGACGCTATAAATATATAGTTTTTGTTTGTAAGAAAAACGTGTTATTTTTCTATTTGGAAGTGCCCAGCCTCTTCTAAACATTTTCAGAATTGTGGTATTAATTGCGATGTTTTTAGGCTTATTTGCTGCAATAGGAGATCTGCCAGTGAATGCTTTAAGTTTTTCAGTATAACTAAAACGTACTTTATCCAAGGTGCTGTTGATCTTGGTAAAGTTATGAGTCCAAGTAGTTAAGTGCACTTCTAGGGAAGCAACATCATCAACAAACAAGTAAACAGAATTGATAATGCTTTGTTGCAACAAATATTTTAGCTGTTAAATAATTCACTTTAGACAAGCCCATTCCTTCTGTTACACAGATAGCATTGTATAATATAGAATTTACAGGAGTTTAAAAAGAGGTATTGTCATACAATGAGTATTTGCCGTACTCAGTTTTCAATTTGTTATAATTGTATATTATGTTCAGAGAGCAATTCAGTTAGTTAAAGAAATTTTAATGTAATATTTTTACATACAATAGTAATAAATATTGAAATAAAAGCAATCGACATTTTTTAAGAAGCGCCACGAAACACATGTTGAGCACAAACTATAGAGCCGCATTATATAAAACTTGAATAAGTTACCATAGATCTGTGAATTGATTTTGTTTCTGACTTCTTTTCCAGCTAATTTCATACCTATTCACTATTGGCGCAAGCAGTGAATAATAGCTCTAAAATCATGCAATTTTGTGTTTTCCCGCAATTTCAAGGTCAAATATTTCTGTACGCCAAAAGTCAACCGCCCATATCTTGCCCTTTTTCAGTATTTCTCATTAGTGTGTATTCTCTGAAATATATACTTTTGTGGTTCACTGTTGGCACAAGAAGATTTTGACGGTCTAAGTTTCAGAAAAAAATCCGTTTTTCGTAGAATTTTGAATGTCCTTTGCCTTTGTGCCAAGAGTCAACCATAAGTCTTTATGTCCTAACAGTCAGTGTGGAAGTAGAAGAACACACAATAATTGCCAATGCTATGGTTCACTCTTGGAACAAAAAGTATTGCCTTATATAAAATGGTAAGTTTTTCTTAAAATAATGGACGACCTTCAATTTTGCCCCCCCCCCCAAAAAAAAAACTATAGGAATTTTTTTTTTGCAAAAATAAAAAAAAAACACGTGTCTAATAGTTTTATATGAAGAACATATCCTGAAAAATTCAACAAAATAAAAAATGTCAACTATCTGAGACTCCCTGATTCTTAAAAAAACTGGCTCTTAAACAACATAATGTAACTTACAAAAAGTAACTAATTGGGAATGCTGTTAGATCAATGTTGTAAAATTTAAGTAATACTTAATTTAAATTTGAATGAGTTCGAACATACGTCCTTTGTAAATTAAATGAAAGTACAAAATTTGAATTACTCTGAAAGTATTACCAAAAAATTCTGGAGATCTCAGTGCCCGTAAATGTTATGGGGCCCCTAGGCAGTTGCCTACTTTGCCTATTTGAAAATCCGGCCTTGCCATATACTAATACAGTCAAGCGTCGGTTAACCGAAACCCGTGTTATCCGAAATGGCTCTGAAATTGCAAATCCAAAAAACGCGTATTGTACTGCATAGAAATAATCGCGAAAGTGAGTCTTTTTTGCAATGATATTCCAACTTTTTTCTTTTAAGCCTCCTCAAGAAGGTCAGTGATTAACTTTAGAATGCTAAAATTAAAAGTTAATGGATATTAACAATATTAATTACGATATTGTTTACCTGTGCCTGTCAAGCGTGAAGCGCCCGACGGAGGGTTAACTTTAATAAAGAGCATAAGTGTACCTATATAGAGATTTTTGAATTCGTTTTACACTCAAAACATTTCAGAATTACATACTATAATTAGATACAAAATAGTGATAGATGTTCATGGCTTAACCGAAAAAATCGTTATCCGAAACGGCTTCCCTCTCTTTAGTTCAGTTAACCGAGGTTGTACTGTATTATGGACACTCTGTACAATAATACATGAAAATGATGTCGTCATGCGCATTATGGAAAGGTTTAACACATGTATGATGACTATATGCAACCCATTCAAAGCAGTTTTTCCTCTCAGTTTATCAGTTTTTTGGATTTCTTTTTTTTCAGGCTCAGTGTAGACACTTTTGTACTTAATGCACTATTTGTCCAGCGTCCAAATCATGTCTTTAAACCCATTACTCCTATGAAACACGAAGGATGATAATTTGAATTTTGAGTAGAAAGAATATTTTAGAAGAAGCACCTATTTCTACTTAAAGCTGGAAAAAAACAAAACAAAGTAACCTCCAAAAGATTCTAAATCATTCTGAAATCTAGAATCTCTTCATTCTTTAAACATCGTTACTTAGCGTGAAATAGTCGAAAGCCTCCTAAAGAAGGATAATAATAATAACAATAAATAAAAAAGAAAAATGTGTTTACCCTTTCCACTCAGAAGTTTCTTTTAATCCCTAAGTTGTGTCAGTTCTTACTTTAATTTCGCGAGAGTTTCTCATCTAATGCTCTTGACTAGCTTTGTGATTAAATGAATATAATTTTAGGAATTCTTGGAAGAGTCACTCTGTAAAAAAAGAGTTTTTAAGATGTTCTTAACAAAACTATCTTTTCGATTTTCTGTCAGAATGACTGCACATGTTAAAAAAATCACAGAATGCTTTTACGGAGATGGCGTATTACTTTATTTCTGAAACTAAAAAAAAAAAGGCGAATACTGCACTTCACTAATTAGGTTTGAGGGCTGAGGAAATTTCAGTTTTCGAAATTTCACTTTCAAGATTCAACCACATGTCCCTACAGACAGAACACCAGAGCTTTCTCGCTCAAAACTTATTTACCGGAGTAAGTTTTATTAAATTGTAAGGTGCTTGTGTGGCTTTTATAGAATAAATAAAACTATTTAGTGGAAAGTTACGAATCCATTTGCTGGTGGCTTGATCATAGAAAAGCATTTTCATTGCAAAATCCGAACTAGCTTTCTTTTTAAAGACAGAATAAGCATTTGATTTTAAAAAGTAAGTAATTTATTTGTTTGTTCTGAAGCATTAATACAACAAAAATGAAAACATACGCAGGAACGCATACAGATGCCTTATAAAAGAGACAAATGAGAGAGAGAGAGAGAGAGAAAAAAAAGAATTTTGTAAAGTGTGAAGTGTTTTAAAAATTTACGTGAATCATAAAATCTCTGTTTTCCTAAAAACTCATTCTTTTTTCGACCCATAGAAAGAAACAATTTAATGACAGCATCTTGGATTCCTTATTCACGCAAATTTTATGATAAAAATTATATGTTTAAAATTCACTGCACCAGGCTAAAGGCTTAAAGATTAAAATATGACGAGATAAATTTCTATTGACTTTGATAAAGTTATATTTTCTAGTTATATTTGCGCTATGAATTGTATAATGCTGAAAATTGCAAACTGAATGTACATCTTAATAACTGCAGTCGAACCTGTATAAATTTACTTCAGTCCATTTTTTAATTTCTCGATACGAAGTTTATAGGGCGAAAATATCGCTATCGTTAAAATATTCTACGAGATTTTGAGAGAGTTCGGCGTTTAAGATCTCCGAGTCCAATGAAATGATCTTAGGGTTTAAAATGTATATCACACGGACAGCTTATCATGGTCTGCTTCCGTGGGCACGAGGGTACTACCACTCGCCAAAAAAGTTTGTAGCACGTGGCCCATTCAGACAAGATGACGGAAATCGAGGACTGTATTCAACCGGCTTGAAAATGCACACGATGGTGACGGAAAATCGCCAGCAGCGAACTACGTCACCTTCAAAGTCACACCCGATTGGTTCGAATTTTCGCTGCTGACGATTTTCCGTCACCATCGTGCGCATTTTCAAGCCGGTTGAATACAGTCCACGACTTCCGTCAACTTGTCTGACCGGTCACGTGCTACAAACTTTTTTGGCGAGTGTACCCTCGTGCCCACGGAAACAGACCACGCTAAGCTGTCCTTGTGACATACGTTTAAGTCTGTCTTCTCTTTTTGCGAACCTTATTAGAAAACCCAACGAGTTAGATGGTTGAAATTAGCCCTAACCAGAATTGTAGAACTTAATCAAATTCGAAGCAAATCTCTCAACTGGTTAACTATCTATAGATTTGCCTATTTGTGTGTATATGAACTCGATAACTCAAAAAAAAAACCCCAACCAACTAGATATATGAAGCTTCGTAAGTAGTCTTGAAACCAAAACTGTAGACATATCTAAAATTTTGAACCCAAAGGGAAGTAGTCCAAAATGCAGACTCGATTTTCTTTGCTGTTACGAAGTTAAACTCAAAATGCGGCATATTATGGAAGTTTACAAGAAAGTCGAGGGGAGAAAGCCTCCTTCGGTTTATTCAGCAGGACACAGGACTAATCCTAAATACTTTTCGTGGAACGCATTCTCTCTCTCTCTTTTAAAGATGCAATTGTAGATGATTTTTGAGTAGTCGTTGCTTTAATAGTAATTTCCATTCTTGAAGTAGAAAGTTTTTCACTTTTATTTGTTACGTTTTATACACTTGAATTTATATTGTTGCAAAAATGGTCCTGTGGGTGTACGTGTAAACAGTCCAACAAGCCGAAAAATGGAGAAAGACGCTTTACTCTCGAATATTCCGGAAAACACGAAGCACAGGTAGCAGGGGACACAGCACTTATACGAATTAGCAACACAAACAGACAGTATTTCACTAATAAGAACAGCAACAGCACTTCCAATGCCGCTCGGCGTCTAACAGCTTACTAGCTCGCACAGAGGATAAAACGCCAAAGAGAGATTCCAAAGACGTTCCCAGTCGATCAACACACCACTCTTTCTGTGATCCGAGCACGGTCCTTTTATAGTCTCTTCGACAGGCTGTAACGTCACATGGAATCATCTGGATAAATCCAGATCTCGGTCCCTAATAGAGATATCGAGAAAATTCCGGCATTTTTAAGGTTCCACATTTCGTCGCCACATTTGTCGCCAAGTCACTAAAATGGTAGCCAAGTTCGTCGCCAAGGTCAGGGGTCCAGGCCTCGCTACTGCCTGTCATTCCATACTTACCCCTGTACAACTCTTCCTAACCATAAGACTAACATTGCTGGGAAGCGACTTTCCATGTTCGTAACAATATTGCGCTTCATGCACAGATTCTTAGAAAATAACTAGAGGTAAAAAGTAATGACGAATGTCGTTACGTGTGAAGATGCAAACTAAATTATGTTTAAATGTGCACTTTGTTTTAAGAGGCCCTGTGTACCTCATCGTTACAATGAAGTCCAATCAGCTTCTGAATTATTTTAGTACAAAATGCAATCAATGCTTAACTAGTGAAGAAAATTTGCTTGTAACGGACTAATGAACTAAATAGAATGTATATTTTTTTCTTTGTCAGCAAAAAACATAATTAAGAGGAAAATTTATTAATCCTATCACATTTCACGTAAAAAATTTTCATTGTTAAAGTTTCTTCAGTTTCTCTCATTGAAAAGTTAATTACACTCGATTTGAAGCTTATTGCATAAATGAAATATTGTAAAACATTTCCGCAGTTTTTGAAAAATATAAACTCAAAAGCTTGTAATAATGTGTCTATATAAAAATATTTATTAAGCCATATAAATCGATCTTTAAGCTATAATAATAAAATAGCAATTAAAAGATGTGGGTTTTAAGTATTACATTTCAGTAAAAACGATTTTCATATAAACCTATTAACTTTCCTTTGCACCACTTTTTGACCTCCTTTGCGCTTTGATGAAAGATTGTGGTGCCTTTCGATTCGTTGACCCTCACTACCACAAAAAATATTAAAATAAAAAAATGCATTTGATACAATGAGTGAATTGCCAAACCAGGTAGGAAATTCTATTTTATGTCTATGGATGGGCACATCTGCCGAGATTTTATTCTCCCTTATTATTCATTAGCTGCCTTCAGCGAGCAGCTGGTTCGCCCGCTAAAATTACTTTTTATTTTTGTTTTTTATATTAATTATAGCATTCCCAGTCACGGTTTCAGCCACAATAACTCAGGAAAGATGAACAAAAAAGTGAATATTTTATTGTACTTGGCAGATAGCAAAATATATAAAGACTTAAATTTTAAAATGCCAGTGCTACAATTTTGTACGATGCATCACAGCTAACGAAACTTAAAAACTGCGTTTCAAATGGCTCTCACTCAATTCATCTATCACTCATCGGTAGAATGATTAACGCTGAATATGGTTGCGAAAGCCGAACATGCTGGATGCCCCGTGTGAACGAGTGTGTGACAGATTCGGTGGAAAAAGTGAGGCGGCAAAAAATTTTTACACATCTAAAAGACCCGGGAGTATAGGAGGTAGACAATAAAATTTAAAAATTAGTTAGCTTTCGCGAACACTATTGCTTTTTGTAATTCCTAGTTTCAGGCAGCTAAAATGAAATAAAAATGTAATATTTCCCTAAATAAGTAGGGGGTGACTGACCCTCCCCCCCGCCGCCACTGGTGTGAACTATAACCCATCATCAACCGCTCCCGTGCTATAATAAAACCGTGACCTTGAGGAACCGTGAGTGCGCCGTTGCTCCGTCCCGTTTCGCCGCTGAAAATTTTGTTTGAGAGCATTTTCAAAAATTAATTAAAACTAAACAGAACATCGCATGGAAATAAAATTATGGCATTAAAAAACTATTTTTTTAACTTTAAGATGATGTTATAATGATTTTTGGGCGACAATATGCTCCGAAATTATTGCGGAAAAAAGTTAAAAATCTAAGGTAATTTTGAATTAATTAAAATTCTAATCAAAATTTCGAAAAATCCTTTCTTAATGAGCAACTACCTACTAACCAAAAAACAACCATCTGCCAAATTTCAAGTTTCTAGGCCTCATGGTTTGGGAAATTTCGTGATGAGTGAGTGAGTCATGGTATTTGTCTTTTATATATATAGATGACGCGCGAGCTGATGTTGATGCTTTATTTTTTTGATGTTTTATTTTCTTCATATTTGGTATATAAAAAGGTTTTTAATTCTAAAGATTTTTAAATTTATGTAATAAGTGTTGATTAAAAAGTACTGCCTTATGTGTTGCTAGTCTTCGGTCATCTTTTCTTTCCCATCTCAATCTAATCTAATATAAAAAAGCTTAAAAGTTTTTTTTAATTATAAAACCATAATGGACACTAACCAGTTAACGTTTTGAGGTCAGCTCAAGTTATTGTTTAGAATAAAGCAAAGATGGTTTCAAATATGACAGTTAATTTGTGTCCATAGCTTCAGGATATTCATAAAAACACGGATTTACTTGGTGGAAATGTTGCTGTTCTTACCGGAAAATTTAGGCAAGCTTTACCTGTTGTCAAACACGGAAACAAAATGCAATCATCGAACAGTCTATTACACGAAGCAAATGTTGGATCCATGTTACAGTTAGAAACTCAATACAACAAATGCGAATTGGTGCGGATGAAGTTAATGACGCAGAGTGGCTTCTGAAACTTGGAAACGGAAGATCTGCTCATTAAGACCGAAATATCACTTTTCGGCATCAATATGTCTCAAGTATACATTTCGATTATATGTCTGATTGACGAGATTAATGGTGTCAACAGATATAAATGGCATCCAAGGTTTCTTTTTTGTCAAAAATCAACTTCACTTAGCGTAGATGTTGAATTTCTAAATCTTTAGGTTGTACCTCATATTGATGGTAACTCAGTAACTTTCAATTTAATTGATTTTATTGTCTGACGATTCATCCTCATCAATCTCATTTGGATAGTTGACTGATGATCCATCCTTATCAATCAAC
Source organism: Araneus ventricosus (assembly GCA_013235015.1). Lineage (NCBI taxonomy): Eukaryota > Metazoa > Arthropoda > Arachnida > Araneae > Araneidae > Araneus > Araneus ventricosus. The sequence goes on from BGPR01002294.1 coordinate 68,032, forward strand.
TATCCAAATGAGTTTCGATGTTCACTCACTCCTTCGAATCTTACTCCCCATAAATTAACATTAAAAACTCGAAATATCGTGATGATGATTAGAAACCTTAACTGGAACGCCGGATTAGTCAATGGAACTCTGTTATGTGTCATGGAGATTCGAAAGCGTTGACTGATCTGCACTGTTTTAACCCTTAAACGTCCAGCCTTTAAGTAGCGTACCCAATTTTGTCTTCTAAAATCTTGAGAATAAGACTGAAGCTCTAATTCTTGTTGTTGCCAATAGGATACATAATTAAATTTTTATTATATAAATTTACAATATACAGTGTGTTCCAAAAAAGTGGAACAAGCTTTTATTTCCTTAAATATTGCACCTAGACATATATTTCCAATTACAAAGTTTCATCAAATAAGGTAGGAATTTCTGTGAAACCACTTTGGCTTCTGTGGAAGTTGAAAATAAAAAGTTAAGAAAATTAATTTTTTATACGTTCCCCATATAGCAAAAGTGTCAAAGAGTGAGATGCTCCTCTTACATTCATCTACGTATAAACTGCTTCACGATTCAATCTGCAAAACTTGTAGAGATACATTAATTTTTAAATTTCAAGAGACTGCAAACAAGTTTATATGGAGATGTTTAATGCAGAAATGCAAATTTCTTCAGCATACAAAAACAGCGAAATCAAAATATTTGTCTAGTAGTACATCATCTAATCATCATGGATTGAAAGAAAATTTGCCAACGACGCATACTGTTACTCAATTTCATTGGCAGATAGTTGCAAACTATCGACTTGATCAACTTGAGACAATTAAATTTAACATAAAACAGGAAAATAGCTTAATATAGGACAAGGGTATTAAATTATCTGCTCGCAGCGTTGAGCGTATTATTAAGTTTTATTTAAAGGCACTGGTGACTCGTCCTTTAGAGTTGCAGAACTCATTAAAATTGTTTTAAATTTCATATTTTCGTTCCTCTACTTATTTGCTTTCTTCTCCACTCTGAGGGTTCGACTATAAACGAAAAAAGATAAAAACGAGAAAAGTAAACACAAAATGAATGAAAAAATAAGACAGACACAGGATGGGGTTGCACACTAAATAGTTTTGGAAAGCACCAAAATTCGCTGAATGCGTACAACTAATTGACATAATGGGCGAAGGCGAATAGCTATTCTTAGAACTTAGCTAGTCTTAGAACTTAGCCAGAGCTGGATTTTTGGATGCCTGTTTTGCGCTAGACCAATTAATGCTGTGTTTCCCCCTCCAATATCACTCATGGTTCGCCTTCGCGCTCTTGATTTTTTTTCTTTTCTTTCTCATTGGCTGTTTTTAGGTTTCGGATTCACTTTCATATCGCCTCAACGGGAACTTGGCTGGTTTCTACATATTCGATTTCTGTTATTAAAAGTCACTTTCCGAAAAAAAGTACTGTAATTTTCTAAAATACAATTCAGATAATTACAACCTCAATGTTCGGCTATTTGAAGGCAAAGCTATTTTTGAAAAATTGTATTTCAATTGTATTCTAGTGATATTTTTCAAGCACTGCTTGTTTCTGAGCAGATGAGCGATTACTGCTTTGAATATTTTTCGAAGGTTCCCAAGTTGAGCAATTTTTGTAAATACTTCAATTAATGTATTATTTGACTATTTTTCAAAATTAACAAGAGTTACATATACATTGTTATTTCGTGATTCCGCCCTTTAAATAATTTATTGAAATATGTATATTATTCCTAAAATGTTCAGAGAAAGACTGGATAGCAGTGAGATGTATGGAAAGTGGTCTTTGTCCTCTTATATCTCCGTAAGTTTTGTAGATGGAAGCGGGCAACTTTGTATGTGAATAGGTGAATGTAAGAAAAACATTTTACTGATCGACATTTTTGCGCTACGGGAGCCGAATAAAAATTTAATTTTTGAAATTTTTTTTTATCAATCCTCTTGGATATCAAAATATTTTCATACAAATTCTTATCTTATTACATGAAACTTTGTAATTGGAAGTATATGTCTAGGATCAATATTTAAGGAAATAAACGCTTGTTCCACTTTTTTGGGACACCTTGTATAGATGGCAGCCTGAGTGCTGATAAAAATATAAACAAATTGATGTTTTTCACTTGAGGCTGCATATTTTTAGCCTTGCACGTTTGAGAAGACCATATTTTATTCTACAATGTTCAAGGAAATTCCTTATCCGTATTATTATTTATGAAAAATTCATTTGTGTTTGATATTATAGAATTTTATGAAGGAAATTTTTTTCTGAAATAAAGCCCAGTGTTGTCAATTGGTAACAAACTGTTTTTAGTCGTAAATCATACTTAAAACAAAATAGGATTTTGAAAGTATTTTCCCATGTTTTATTGAAGAAACGTAAGTCAAAAAACACTGGGCTTAAAATCAATTTTAAAAAATCGGGCTTTTAAGGGTTCGGGCCCTGTTTCCATGGTCAGAGATTCGCCGTTCCTTGCTCGAAGTTCGCCTTATCTCCTATCGCGGGACCGTAAAGAATCGCTATTGCTCGAGGGTTTTTGGGATGTCTCGAACGTTCCGGAGAAATTTCTGTAAATGATTGTTCCTTCGAACGTTAAAGGAAGCGATTGGACGGAAACATCAGCACAGTTCCTACGGGCTGTTGTAGATTATGTATGCGTTGTGGTAACGGTGCGGATGGTCGAATACCAACCGGCAATAAATTCCCAACGACCAACCACTGACCATGGGAGCAGGGCTTAACACTGATTAAACGGGATATAAGATAATTATCCCGAAAAGCAAGCTAACGTTTTCTGGGACAGAGTTACCCTTTGTATTATGAAGGAGACAATTTCTATTTTGACTGATCCTTACGATTACTATCAGCAAATCTCAGGGACGAACTTTGTACAATGTTAGAATTCACCTTGAGTGTCCTGTATTTTCTCATGGAATGTTACATGTGGCATTTTGAAAGTCACCTAAGAAGCAGAGCTTAAATGTCAAAATAGATCCCAAATCACTTCAAGGGCTATGCTCAAGGAGTTAGTACACAGAAAATGTTGTTTGTCCTGAGGCCCTCCTCATTTAAAATAATTATTTACCAATATAAGTGCGAAAGTTTTTTCACACATTTCATGTTCGCATAACGAACATTGGGTAAATCTAGTTATTTCAATAAACGAGCATTTGCAAGCAAAGACTTTTTTCACAGACAGGTGAAGATGAAAACGTTAATTTAAAATTATTTTCTATTTTTTTCCTTAAGCACATTCAATGGAAGAAAAAAAAACTAACAAATTTTAGAAACTTATAAATTATATAAAAGGATTTCATATTAAAGTAACTTATGCATAAAAAGAAAACTTAAAGCATTCCTGATCTAAAATCATACGCAAGAAGAAAACATGTTCCCTGACCTAAAAATCTTATACTCAATAGAACGAAGTTTTTCTAAGAATTTTCTTCAATCAAATAAATAGAAAATAAAAAAACGCAACTAACTTATCTTTTAGACGTATAGCTGTTTTTATTCAATTAAATACCAATAAAGGGCAAAACTTTCCTCATTAGATAAATTGGGTCAAAGAATTGTTGACGTCATTACCGTTCTTCGTTGTCGATTGTGCTTAGAATTTTAATTTAAAAATTTGCCTTTTAAATTAATTAGAGTCGTTGAAATTGATGTTTTAATTCAAACAAGTAGATGCTCAGTATTCTAATGCTTCATTTCCTTTTGTTTTCTATTTATTTTATTAATTGTCAAGAGGAGGTCAAAAAGGGAGTCGATTCTTGCTCACGAGATATACGTGAAATATTGTACGCCGATTTCATTTTTTAATGTATACAACCTGCAGAAGGATAAAAGGTGTGAATTAACAGTGCAACGTAAAGTTCCGTTTACATTGGGACAATCAATGGAAGTATCAGAAAGCCCAAAAGATAAAAATGCTACGATGTTTCGGACTAGAGGTTTGAATTTCTTTTTTATTAATTACTATTTCTACTCAAAAAGTTTGCGTAAAGTGTGACCAATTAAAGGCTACTTTCAATAATCGTCCACTTTGTGTTTTTTCTTCTTACTTTCTCGTATACGGAGTATACAAAGAGAAAGTACTGTAATCGTCAAAAAATTCGACCTCGAGATTTTGATGAATTTTTCACGTTTTAGACCTCCCTGAGTCCGAAAAACACAATTTTGGAATTATGTCTGTCCGTCTGTGAACACGATAACTCGAAAACTATGACAGCTAGAGTGATAAAATTTTGTATGTGATATTTACACATAATTTGTAGGTTTCTATCAAATTTTGGACAATATCCGTCCGCGGGAAGTCTGTCCGTGTTTATGTAAACACGATAACTCAAAAACTTAACAAGCTAAATGTATAAAATTTGGTACACAGTTTTACCATCAGGAGTGTAGGTCCGTATATAAGTTCGAGCCAATTCTGTCAAACGGTTGACTGTCTGTCGGTCTGTATAATCACATACTTGTTAACCTGTAGGAATCGGCAGAAATCAACGAAAATATTCCCTTCCATGCGGCTGCCTTTTCCATTGAAGAGAAAATTTCTTACCCTCACTCGAAAGCACATTTTCTGCCGAAAATCAAAAACATTTTGTTCGTTTCACTTCACTTTTATTTCTTAATGTAATCCCAAAACTTATTTCATTTTACTAGAACGATAATCGGAAATGAAATTAGAATCCTTTTAGTAAAACTTAATAGCTGAAAATGGAAAACTAAACAAGCATTTGTTTTGATAACAGTATTTTTGTACAAGGATGTACAAAAGGGCACAACAAAGAAGCATTTTTCATTGTTCTAACTTAATATTTATTTCTTTTTAGTTGTAATTTAGAGTTAGTTTAGTTTGAATTAGCCGTCTTCGGGGACCAGCTTGTTCGACGGGAATATGATTTCAGTTGAATCTTGTATAACTTTATTTTTATGGATGCTTTAAAAACGTAATTTTAAACTTCAGATTGCTGTAGATTATTTAACCCATTTTCTGTTAGTGGCCTTGCACCTATTTCGTTCATTGTTTACATAATGTACTGTTGCACAAAGTCTTACTGTGGGTGTATGGTGTAAACAGTCCAACACGCAGGATAATGGAGAACTAGCTACGTAACCGGGCGTTGCACGGGCTATCTCGAATAATGCGTCATTCCTTGGCGGAGAGAAAAAGTGAGGTCATGTGACACATGCCCAACATTCTCTCCTAAATAAATAAGGAGAAAAGAGAGGTTCAATCATTCCGTCCGCGTAAAGGTTTCAAAATATACTTTTAAAAAATCGCAAAAATAATCTTTATTTTGTAAAATTACGATTCCGGAATTATTTTTTGTCTGACTTTAGTACGGAAGGAATGAGATAACCCAGCGTTGATCGGAATCCGTATTTTTTCATATGCCCGCCTCCAGTTTATATGCACATGAAGCAAGATGCACTGAGTACATGAAATCTAAAAGTGAAACCTCATAGAAAATAATAGTTTTAGTAAAAACCCTATATGAGCGATTTAGTTTTCCCTGTTTCTTTATATCAATTACCAAAACCCACACAAAACTCTATCCACATTGACTTGTTGCATTGTTCAGGTTTCCATATTGCAACAATACATTTTTTTTTATTTCTGTCAGCGTCACTTTTTTATTGTTGTTGTAACAATGTTCTTTAAAGTAAACGACTTCAACAATAAAATAAATTTTGAATTGCGCTGTAACAATGAAAAGTATTGTTATAAAGTATCCGAAACAATGAAAAGTATTGTCGTAAATTAGTTTTTAATTAATATCTTTTTCACTAATTAAAATATCGATATTTAAATGGCCGAAATGGATTCCTTGAATTATTTCCCATCTTTTGGTACTTTCGGCGCGCTTCTCCATTCGGCGGTTCGTGAGAAGATAGAAGAACATACATACATACGTTTGTTTACCTTCGAATTTTAATAGAATAGATGAAGGTTTATTTACAAATATGCAGGAAAACACGTAGCACAGGTACAGGAAACAATAGTCCTTGCACAGATTACCAATGTAAATAGACAACAATTCACAGGTAATGACAGTTCATTACTTTGATATCTAACAACACAAACAGTCAGCAAATAACTAGTAACGACAATAACACCTCAGCTCACATAGCGGATAGAACTCCGAAGACGTTCACGCTTCAAAGCGAAGTAACCAGTCGATCAAAGACGCTCCTCTGATCTAAGTGCCGTCCTTAAATATTCTCTCCGACAGGCCGTGACGTCACCTGGTGTTTTCTCGGGTATTCCCTTTCCTAGTAGAAATATCGAGAAAAGGGTTGCATTTTCGGGAATCATCTATTTGTCGCCAAGGTCGCCAAAATGGTCGCCAAGTTTGTCGCCAAGGTCAGGGTGCCATAACTGTCGCTGAGGTCACTCCATGCTTAACCTTGTAAAACTATCTTCCCAACCATAAGACTCGCATTGCTGGGAAGCGACTTTCCATGTTTGTAACACTGCTCCCCTCTTCAAAGACTGACGTCCAGGCAGTCTCATTACATCGATCTGTGATTAATAGCCCTTTAGGGGGTTAGCCGATTAATGTGAATTACTTTTGGCTTGGCGTTAGGTGACCTCTGAACTCTGTAGATAACATCGTTCAGTTTCTTGACGATAGTATAAGGTCCTTCCCTGTTCTGCTGTAATTTTGGGCTCAGACCTCTCCGTCGCTTCGGGTTATACATACAGACCTTGTCTCCCTCCTTAAAATGATGGCCGGTTGCTCCGGAATCGTAGCGAGTCTTCATTCGTTCACTGGCCAAATTAATTCGCTCTCTGGCAAACGCATGTACGCTTTCCAACCGTGCCTCTAAATTATTCAGGTATTCATTCGGCGAGGAAGGCGTATCACTCGGTCGTCCAAATAGGATATCACATGGCAATCGCAGTGTTCGACCAAAAAGCATATCTGCTGGAGTGCATCCGGTCGCTTCATGGTCTGCGCTCCTATAGGCCAAGAGAAAGAGTGGTAAATGTGTATCCCAGTCAGTCTGATTCTTCGATACAAATAAAGATAGATGATTTAAAATCGTTCGATTAAACCTCTCGACCATGCCATCGGACTCAGGATGTAACGCCGTCGTTCGAGTCTTCAGAATTCCTAAAAGTTTGCAGAGTAAAGAGAGCGGAATTAAAATTTGTACCTTGATCCGAATGTAATATCATAGGTACGCCATACCGCGAAATCCATGCTCGAACAAGTTCTTCAGCCACAGTCCAGGCCTCCTGATCTGGAATGGGAATTGCCTCTGGCCATTTGGTAAAATAGTCCATCAATACCAGTACATA
>BGPR01002294.1:79460-108603 GCA_013235015.1 Araneus ventricosus
ATAATAATGTCATCAAGATAAACTAAGCAGGCTTCAGATGTAAGTCCACGCAATACTGTCTCCATTAATCGTTCGAATGTGGCAGGGGGTTAAAAAGTCCGAAAGGCATTACCTTAAATTGCCAGAGTCCTTGTCCGGTGGTGAAGGCTATCTTTTCTTTATCTTCAAGTTGTATCTCGACTTGCCAGTATCCACTTTTCAAGTCTAATGTCGAGAACCATTGGCTTCTGTTCAAAGCATCCAGGGTGTCGTCTATCCGTGGTAGAGGATAACTATCCTTTATCGTAATCTCGTTTAACTTCCTGTAGTCAACACAGAAACGTGTCGACCCATATTTCTTCTTAACAAGCACAATAGGCGAAGCCCAAGGTCCTGACGATTCTTCTATTATTCCGTTATCCACCATCTCTTTAACTAGGCGCTCCGCTTCCTCTTTCTTTGCAAGAGGCAAACGTCTTGGATATTGCTTGATTGGTGGATGATTACCTGTATTAATTCTATGCTGAGTCATATTGCAGCGCCGACATCAGAGTCACTAATAGAAAACAAGTTCTGAAATTCTTGTAGCAATTCCTTCACTGCTGTTCGCTGTTCTTCATTAAGCCCTTCAAGATTCTCCAAGATTGACGGGCGGCGTAGTGATTCGGAAAATTCTTGAGGACGAGCAACGATATCCACCACTGGCTCACACGTCGCAATAACAGCTCCTTTGTCGATGGTCTTGGGTTTATGGTCCAAATTCAGAACTCGAACGGGGATGGCTACTTTTTACTACCTCCGCAAAGTGCGGAAAATTTTAGTCCTTCTTCAGGGGCTTTATTGAGAAAAGGAAGCCTTCGCCCCGTAAGACGGCCATACATTATTTTTCCTGGTTGGGAGAAATTGTCTGGCACTCCCTCTGTACGTGCCCCTTTTTGTTACACTTCCAGCAAGTCACGTTTGGATTTCGTCGAGGAGTGTTCTTCTTCCCAGCAACATGACTGTTTAATAATTTTTCCAAAGTTTTCAATAAACAGTCGAATTTTTCATCTTTTTCGTTCCCAGTACCATCCTCTACCTCTATCGATCTTACATTTCGGGATGTTTTGGAAACATTTTTCGCAGCCTCATACTTCATGCTATATGCCAAGGCTGATTTCAAGTCTTTGGCATCCATCAACCTTGTTGCTTGCTGAGTATCTTCATCTCTGATAGCGTCGACAAAGTACTGGGCTGCTAGGCTGTCTCGGACATCCTGAGGGCACTCGGCGTAGGCCAGGCTCATTAGTCGCTCCACATCGGCGGCTAATACCTGAAGGCTTTCCTCTGGCTTCTGCCGTCTCGTCTTCAATTCAGTCCTATAAAACTGGGTAAGGTGACTGTCTCCGAATCGGGCTTCTAGAGCGTTCTCGATGGTCATAAGGTCCGTCAACTTATCAGAAGGTATTCCCTGAAGAACCTCCGCCGCTGATCCTCGGAGAGAGGCCACAAGTTGACTGGCTTTCACACGATTATTCCATCCGTTCGCAGAGCTCACAACGTCAAACTGAGTTTTGAAAACAGTCCAAGACGTTTGTCCGTCGAATGTCAGGGATTTGACCGTTGGTCTGGAATACGTGAGGTCTGGATTTGCCGGGAAATTGATTGGTCTGTCCTCGAGTTCACTGAGCCTCTTCTCTAGGTCGCCGATCTTCACTTGAACCTTTTCTTTGACATCCTCTATCTTTCCTTGTACTTTGTCTTCCACTTCCTCTATCTTCCTTTCAACCTCGCCCTTTACCTCTCCAATCTCTCTTTTCACACTTTGGACATCTTCTTCTATTTCCTCTATGCAACTGTTGACATGATCTTTAATTTCTCCGACTTTACTTTCGACGTGTGATTGGATCTGATTCTTCATTTCTTCTTGTCCTTTTCTCATTTCTTCTTGTCCTTTCCTCATTTCCTCTTGTCCTTTCTCCATTTTATCCTTCATTTCTTCTTGTCCTTTCTCCATAGATTTCTTCATCTCGGCTAGCAGAGCAAGTAAATCAGCGTTTTCAGCCATCTTTGTCTGAGATCTCGTTTTCACCATACACAAATATCCCACTTCTGGACACCAGTGTTGCACAAAGTCTTACTGTGGGTGTATGGTGTAAACAGTCCATCACGCAGGATAATGGAGAATGAAGGTTTATTTACAAATATGCAGGAAAACACGTAGCACAGGTACAGGAAACAATAGTCCTTGCACAGATTACCAATGTAAATAGACAACAATTCACAGGTAAAGACAGTTCAGCACTTTGATATCTAACAACACAAACAGTCAGCAAATAACTAGTCACGACAATAACAGCTCAGCTCACCAGCTGATTAGCTCACACAGCGGATAGAACTCCGAAGACGTTCACGCTTCAAAGCGAAGTAACCAGTCGATCAAAGACGCTCCTCTGATCTAAGTGCCGTCCTTAAATATTCTCTCCGACAGGCCGTGACGTCACCTGGTGTTTTCTCGGGTATTCCCTTTCCTAGTAGAAATATCGAGAAAAGGGTTGCATTTTCGGGAATCATCTATTTGTCGCCAAGGTCGCCAAAATGGTCGCCAAGGTCAGGGTGCCATAACTGTCGCTGGTCACTCCATGCTTAACCTTGTAAAACTCTCTTCCCAACCATAAGACTCGCATTGCTGGGAAGCGACTTTCCATGTTTGTAACAGTTCGTAATGGAGTCAAATAACTGACCATACTATATGACGTCTAATCCCAAAACTTCTTTTATTTTACTAAAACCATAATCGGAAATGAAATTAGAAACATTTTAGTAAAACTTAGTAGCTGAAAATGGAAAACTAAACAAGTATTTGTTTTTCATTGCTTTCACTTAATAATTCACGTAGTATTTATTTCTGTTTAGTTGCAATTTAGTTTAGTTTTAAGAACTAAACAACACTTGAACTTTCTAATTAATTTATGAGCCAATATAGGCTTTCGAGGCAATGCGCCTGAATTTTGTATAATGTAAATTGTCGTTTTATATGACGTTCAACAAACATTGAGAATTTCATAAACTAAAAAATTAATTTACTACTTGGAAATTATGTACGATTTTTATCAGTTATTAAAGCACATTTAACATTTGAATAAATACATAAAAGTTAAAATTATATTATTGTCGAATTTGTCGGTTTGTATTTCATAATTCACACATTTTTATTAAAAATTTCTTGTTCCATTCAAATTGATCTCCGATATTTCGGCGACATTTTTAGTATACGAGAAAGGTATTTTTAACTAATCTTCACAGGAAAATAAAAAGAAAAATAAAACATCCGTTAAACTATTCTTGTTTTCTTTTTTGAAATGAAAACAAGCATAGATTATGTTGGTTTGAAAAATTAATATTATATATTTTTCATTTGCACTTCATATTAGTTCAGTATTTAGCATTAAATTAACTCGATATTACTTAAGTTATAATATAAGTTATATACTTTTGTCAATTCAAAACATTTTCATTATGATAAATTCAGATGTAATTATTATTATCGATTAAATATATTAATAATAAAGGTACATAGTAAGTTAAGTAAAATTAATATTTCTAAAATTTATTTAAATACGTAAAAAAAATTTAAAGTATTTAAATAGTGATTTTAGTTTGTGATATGTTGGTTAATTATTGTGTTATTTTTTAAAGTATGGCAGAAGAAATTGATAATGTATTCGAGAATGACCAGATGTACATCCGAAAACCGACCGACACGAATCGGTGTGTGTGCAAGGAACGCATCATCTGCAAAAGTAGAGCATTTTCAAACCGGTCTACAAAATTCGGTGTGTGTGCAAGTAGCCTATGAGCATTTCACCCCATGTGGTATTGTTCGTTTTACAATGGGGAGAGGGGAATGGTTGCCGAATTTTAGTCAGTAATTGTTCCCGCGTTAGGAAGATTCCTGTATTTGGCTACGCATGTCACGATAATTTTTTTTTCTAATTTTTCCCTTTCCACTTTTGATACTTATTTTGAGTATCGTGCATTTTGCAACAAGCGGGCTTTCTTTTTCTAAGCAAATTATAAAATTAAAATAGATCTTTTACAAGAGTTCAAAGAACAGAACTTCAAGAATTAAGAGAGTAAAATTTATATAAGATAAATATTTAACAATAAAGGAAAGGGGCTTACATTTATTGTTAATTATTTGTTTCATTAGTAATTTTTTTTAGTCTCCACAAATTACGTGATAAACTTATTCTGAAGCAAAATGTTTTGATATATATTGTTTAAATATAACAAAAGCGTTATAGAAAGATTAATAATACATTATGCTATCGTTATTTGAGCGCTAAAATAGTTCCTGGATTTTTTTTTTAATAATCTTTTCTTAAATTTATCTAATTTTTTTATGTTCCTTAAGAAAGTCATTCGTTGTTTCTCCGTTATAGTACGATATGTTTTCTATACTAGTGCTAAGATCTTCAATTTCGAAATTCATTTATCTGTTTCAGTGTTTATCACTATTTAATGCACAATTTGGACACCAAGTTGCAAAGAACATAATCGCAGATGTTCGCACTGTATCACTGAATATTTTCTGTGTCTTTGTTTTGGACAAAGGAACGAAGAAACACTCTTTTATGAAAGAAAGCCGTTTACAGCTGATAGTAGTTTACGGTATTACCTACCTACAGTATTGCCTGCCTATGTGAACACTGCTGGAAATGACTAACAATGTGTTGCCCACCCAGAGAGTGGTCAATCCTGTAAAGTTATTCTTCATTGCACAGGCACATAAACACAAGTTGAAATTCGAACCTTTTCATAAGAACGTTATCACGAATGCTTGCTTCTTTACTAACACATGTTTCCCACAGATGTTGATATGGGTGGAAAATCACTAATTAAAAACGTTTTTTAATGAAAAGATACCTGTTTAGCTAAAAGAGAATAGGGAGAATCATTCTTTTAGCGTCTTTCTAAATATAGTTGCATTTTACCCCTTTCCGTTCATGAAAATTGCACTTTTAAATCTTAATTTTAGCATAGTTTGTAATTTTAAAACATATATATTTGAGCCGGATATATTATTTCATTAAAAGGAATTTTTCTGAATATTCCTAAATGCTTCGGGAACTTTTGAGTATTTTGAGAAGCTGTCGTTGGATGAGGAGCACATTGCATTCAATAAATAAATGATAGTTTCACAGTTTATAAATAGATAGAAATTGTGTTTCATAAAATTTCCTACTGCATTCAAGAATAAATTAGTATGTAATTTACGTTTTTTTGCGGTTTCATATCCTATTTTCTTTAAATATAGAATATCAAAAGACTATTCTAATTATCATAACAAATAATATATAACTAATTATATAAAATTTAATTTTGTTATAATTTATAATTTTAGTTATTTTAAACAATATAACAATCCATAATTATCATTCCATGTGTTATTTTTCAGTCAAATTAATATATGAAAAATTAAGCAGATTCATGACCTACAAGGGCGGTGTCCTACGGCATAAAACCACCCCCCAACTCGCCTCTTAGGAATGAGATTTTTTTAATATATTTTAGATTTATGAGTTTCATAGACTACATTTGTCAAATATTTTCGAAAAACAATTAAAATATATTTATGTGCCCCTGAAAGTGTTAGTGTACAAAGAAATAAATGTCTTCCATATATTTGTGTTCAAATATGAGCAAATATGATTTAAAATTAAAAAAAAATAAAAGTAATTGAATACGTTTTAAAGCTACTGAGTAAAGTAATATCACAGTAAACGAAGTCAAAACTTTTAACTAATTTCTTTTATTTCAATGAAAATAATTTAAAACAATTTTTGCTGTGACAAATCTTTTTTTCTGAATTTTAATCTTACGAACAAAATTACTATTCATTTCTATTTTATTTTTTGAATAATTTCAGTTTCTAAAAAAAACTGAAATCTTGAATCTCTTTTTAAAAAATGAAAAATTTGTTCTAAGCTATGCTTTTATTAAAAATCTGTTTTAAATGTGCAAAAAATGTGAGTTCTATTTTTTAAACTTTTTGGCTCTAAAAAGAGCCTTTTTTTTGCTTGTTTCTTAGTTTTCCTATTACTTTCCTTCCCACTGAAATTGAATCAGTTTTCAAAATTTTTAGTAACTCCTGTTGTATGTTTTTCATTCGTTTATGTGTTTTATCATTTTTAAATAAATTGTGTGATATTCTTCGAAATAGTTCTGGTCAATGCATAGAGCCACATTGCATGCCTTACAAATTATACTGGTTCTTTTTTGTTTATCCTTCTTAGAACAACATGCTCATCTTCTTCTTTTCTTTTCGTCAATTGGCCAATGAGAAAATTTTGTATCATCATTTGATTTCAATTTTGGTGTCACTGAAGGCTCTGCAAATTTAGGATTTTTATTTCCTATCAAAGATGTGATCAAATTCATTCTAAATTCTTTTAAACTGAAATTTGACTTAAACATCAAAAACGCATTTAAAACAGCAATATCGATTAGGCTAAAGAATAATTTCTTTGTCCACTTCCTAGTTATTCGAGTGAAAGTATAGGTGGATGCCATACGATCCCCTAAATCAACATATCCCATATGCTTGTTGTAATCTGCCACTATTTTTGGCTTCGTAGTTGTTAATTTTTTTATTCCACATTCAACAACTTCATATTCAAATTTTCTTTTGCATTTTTTTCGCTCTTCAATAACAAATTCATTTTTGGGACTGTGCATATTGGTCAGCATATACACGTGTCTTGCCTTTCCAGCATAACGCAGTCATTCCATTGCAAACTTTCGCAGCAACATCGCCTTGTTTCATTTTTTTAGGGCCTAAATCCTTTGGAAAATATTTTCGATTAGAGCGTATCGTTCCGCAGGAATTAATCTTTTTTTCTGTTAAAAGGTCATGAAAAAGTTTTGGTGAGGAAAAGAAATTGTCCATAAATAGCTTATGACCTTTATCTTTTACGCACTCTGCCATTGTATATACAACATTATATGATGCAGTGGGTGATAGGTTTTCTTTTAATTTATCGTTTCCCAGATATACTCTCATATCGTATGTATAGCCTGTGGCATCAGCAATTTTATACATTTTGATCCCCCCACTGTTTGCGCTTTTTTGGAATGTATTATTTGAATATCACTCTTCCTTTAAATTTAATGATAACTCCATCCAAAGATAAATTTTCTGTGGGATCATACACTTCTTTAAATGCTCTTTTGAAACACTCAAAAATTTTTCTTATTTTCCAGAGTCTGTCGTAAGTCGGAGAATCTCTGCATTCTTTCAAACTATTATCGGAAAAGTGCAAAAATTTTAAAATTATTAGAAAACGATCACGAGGCATAACTTTTCTGAAAACAGGAGTTTCAATTAGATCATTAACTGTCCAATAATCCTGTAGGCTGTCTTTTTCAATATGTCCCATCAGTAACACCAAACCAAGAAATTTTAGAATTTCATTGTTGTCAGTTGGTTTCCATGCAGGCGCATGTTTCCTTTTATCAGATGTTTCTCCATGGATATTCAGTATATCCGAAGCATATCTGTTGGTTTCTTCGACCAAAACTGATAATATTTCATCCGTGAATAACAGTTTGAAAAAATCGTATTCATTTTTATAATTGCTGCTATCAACTTTCAACCCGACTTTTCCCAAAAATGGCAATACATTTTTCGCTTCAGATCCTTCTACATCTTTCCATGAAAATAAACTTTCAAGATTTTCAATAAAATTGGTTGATGTATCTAAATCAACTTCACTATTATCTTCCAAAATGCTATTTTCTAATTCATCTTCACATTCTGAATCACTATCATCATAATTTTCTGCGTCTAAATCCTTCATCACATTCTCAATCTCCATTTGCGCGAGATATTTCCAAGGCATTCTGAAAAAATTTAACGAAAAACACGAGAAAAAAATCCGTCTGCTATAGACAGCGTAAAATTATCGAATGGTGTATCTCTTTTGAGACTTGGAAGTTGTTTCCAAAACGTCGCCAACGCACACATAACGGATGACATTGGCGAAAAACATCCTCACACAATTTCGAACAAAGGTCGTAAATGGGTTAAGGAAATTCCTGTTCTTTGAAAAGGGGGTAGGAAAAGTCTCTCAATCGCTCGGTAGAGCAGTAGTACCACAGCCGAAGTCAAAAGAAATTTTTTTTTCGGTACAGCGTATGTACCGCCGATTGGAAAAGGTTAATACGATAACTTCTTAACCTTATGGATTAAATAAATAAAACTTGATATGTGTCTTCTTATCTTAATTGTAGATGCGTACCCAATTTTTATTTCAATTGGTTGAAAAAAAGCTGTTCAAATCGCATATTCTTCTTTTCTCAGCACACAATGACGCAAGACCATTATTGCGTAAAGGCGAATTAAACTTCCCTTTCTACTCCCACCTTTCGCCTTTGGCGTTCTTGGCGTAGAGCAGATTCGATACGAGAAAGTTTAGGGGAGGCCACTCCCTCTGGTTTATTGAAGAAATACAAAATCGATACACATAATTGATCCATATCATTTCTGCCTACATTTAAGGCCAGATTCTGAAGACCTGCACATAAATTATGATTATAAATTTACATAGAGATAATAGAATATCTGTGGCATGCACTCTCACTTTGAATTCTAGATAAATATTAGCCCTTTCAAGGGCCATTTTTTCTAATAATGATAAAATGACTTTGTGACTGAGATTAATTTAAAGAAAAGAAATTCATTTAGCTCATTGGATTCTTTTAATTTTTTGTTACTTAGTTTTGTTATTTAATATTAATTACAAAGTCAAGATACTTTGTTATGGTTTGAAATAAGAATTTGGAACATTTAAGTTTTTGTTTCATCGAAAACTTTGTCGAGAACTTACGCCAACCTTCTTTTCAACGTTCAACGTTAAATGTCGGCATATTACTATCTCAAAATAATAATGATAGTACTAATTAATCTGATGTTAAAACCACACTATGTGGTCAATATTTTTTGTGGATTCTGAACTTATGAAGAGATCATAGTTTTCATCTGAGGTGGTAAAATGACTACCATGGATATTTAAAAATTGATGAATTTGGTGGAAAGTATACTGCCCATGGCCTTGTAAAAAGGTTAAATTAAGGCATTATGCTATTAACAGACAAAAGATGTATAAGATATACACTTCCAGCTATAGTTGACAGGGAAATAAATATATATACCTACATATTTTTTATTGATGAGAGGAATACAAGAATAAAATAAATAAACAAATGTGCAAGACGAAGACTATGGCAACAAGAAGAGCAACATGGACAGTAAAGTTCAGGACAACATAGATTAGAGCAGATCCTATTTAAGAATTTAGTCTACATTGTAAAGTTTCATAAATTAGATCTTCTGCTGCAATGGAGGATTGCAGGCTTAAAATCTGATTCATCGGAGATCTGCCGTGTAAGTGGATACGGTAAACGCTAAAACTGCGTTTACTGGCCAAGGATCCACCAAGGATCAAACATTCTCAAGAAGGTATGCCTTTGAAATTTGGAAGGTAAGGTGCCTCCTCAGTTGTCGCTGTGACGCATTAGAAACCAAGGGTAGCGAAAATCATCAACTAGATTAGTATCACTTATAATTAATTTTATTTGAAATCACAAGAAGGTTCTGGGTTTTAACAAAAATAAGGTAATGAGTCTATGTACAGATCTTAGTTGAACAGTAAGTCAGATAGCATAGACGTGGGTGTAATTAAAGGATGGTGTTGAGACAGCCTCTTCATTAATCAGCAAGTATAAATTAAAGTCACTCAGAGCAACGGCTCTACTTAAAATCTATAGGTTAACTCTCATCAAGTCCTCATGAGCGTCCCCTCATTTTGAAGTAACAATCGTGCAGTTCAGATACCAGAGCTACGCTCTCAGGAAATAGCTAAACAGAAGCGTACAGCTTCTTAACGATGACGTTCCGTCAGGGTTCGAACGACTCTTCTCCCAGCTTCACAACTGGTCGCACGGGACCCAGTTACTTCGAAAACCGATCCGAAGATCCAACAATGGTTCACGATCCTAAGATCGGAATCTGATCACAAGATGATCGAACGATCAGAAACAAAAAGCCTCTTTTCCTCCCCCGCCGCATCTTAAATCTTCTCGTTCTTTCAGAAACAAGGTCCACACAACTCGTGAGGGTTGACTAGGAATTCGATGACGTTCCTTTCCTATCTCTTCTAGTGGCCAGCTCACTTACGTAAGTCGATGCCGTCTGCGAGTGAGGTGACTTCCTTCCACGTCTCTTCCCAGGCGAATGATTTACGGCTATTGACAGTCTGGGCTATGGGTAGTCTTGTCTCAGTTCAACTGAGAAGGGACATCCCTCACTTCTTCTTGATTAGGAGCTCTGAAAAGGTATTATATGACTAGCGTCACTCGATCCATAGAAGGTCATCTATCAGGCAGGGAGTTAAGAAAGCCCTTTGTGTGGATACTCCTTCGTTGAGATTTCAAACGGTCCGGATGACTACTTTGGCGAGACCAATTATAACAGCTGGCCTGGAATCTTCACATCGTCTTCGTCAACTGATGTTGGTTCAGAATCACGGATTCCTTCCAAAAATAACTCTCGGATAGCTTCACAAAGGGACGCTAATCTAACAAATCATCATCCAGTACCTATACTGGTGTCCAAAATTAATGCACAATTCTTAAAATGCTAAAAAATTGGAGTTAATATGGATGCAATGGTTTGCAATCAGTCGCTGAGAATCGCGGGACATATTGTCGTCGGAACTCGCATTATACAGTGAAGATTCGGTCACTGATATCTTCCTGAATATTAACGGTATTGAACTGGGATTTTATATAAGTTGCCTTACATATCTGTCTCTTAAGTTATGAAAGAAAAATAGCGCTACGTTTCGCACATGCGCAGTACATATTGTCAAGTATTCTGTATGTTTCATACAATTTGGTTTAAAACTTTGCAAATTATGAGCAAAACAACGTGTGGAAAAATTTGGGATTTTTTAAAGAAACTTTTATATCTTCCCGACTATTTGTGCTATGTTTACGAAAATTAATGTAAATATTATGCACATCAAACATAACCATTGATGAAAGTTTCATCTCGTTATCAGCTTCCTGCGAAACGGGATAAGTCAAAATCTCTTTTCGGCTTCATCACTTTTTGGTAGCCCCTCCCCAATTGCCCTCGTGACCGAATATTCATTGCAAAAGGCGTGTTCCGATGACAGTATGTTCCACGATTCTCAGCAACTGATTGCGAACCATAGTATCCATATTAACTCCATTTTAGAGCATCTTAAAAATTGGGCATTACTTTTGGACACAAGAGTCTTGACTCAATTTTAAGCTTATATGGGTTAAACACGTATTGCTTTTTATATTTTTACGGAATTATATTGAAAATGTGCCGTTTAATTTAATTAGGCTTAAAGAGTACTGGGTGTTTCACATTAAGAATGAAATATTAATTCATTTGAGAGATCGTCTTAATCTTTTCAGTTTCTTTTTCTTTCTATTGATGCAGAGAAGATAGACTAGATGGTTTGAAATTGTTCTGTCAGATACACATAAAGCTGTAAATCCATTAAAGAAATGTTTTAGTAAGTGGATTAATTGTGATGGATAAATTCAAAGAATTTGGTACGTGTAGCTGCCTTTGAGTTGCTGATTGGATTAACTGTGATGGCGATTTCAAAGAATTTGGTACCTGTTGCTCATTTGAGTCAAACTTAAATCTAATGTTGTGTTGCCAGTTTTAATAATGAAAATATTTGTCATGAGTAATTTACAAAGAAATTTCATCGCATATAAAACAATTCAAGAAAAAATTGGAAATAATAACAAAATAGATACGATTTCCCAAATAAAAAATTAGAGGTAAATAATTTTTTTGGGGCTTATTTTCCAGTGCCATGCGATTATACAAAATCGTGTATACAAAAGGTTTATTTTCATCAGAATTTTCTGAAATCGGAAGTTTATAATTTTATTTTAAGTAAAGAAGCCAAAATTTTTTTGTCTTATTTAGGAAAACTAACATTATAGTGGATGTAGTTTTACAGTTAAGAACCATCTCCAAAGAACACATTTTGAGATATAGCTGTTGTCAGAAACCATTACAATAAATACCATTAAAATTTTAATGCCGCGCATTTTCAAAAATTATTATATTGCCGCACAAAAAAACCTACCCGGCCATGGTAGTTTAACTCAAAGGCTTGTATTTTAATTCAAAATATTATTTATTGCTTATTTAGTTTCAAGGCAATTCTAGATCTTTCTTTAAAATTCTAGCTCGATGATTCTGGTATATTCCGTAAGTCTCACAAGTTGCGGGCAAGTTCTCTTGTGTATTGTAAGTTGCTTCAAGCTAATGAATCTACTTGATTGTTAAACCATGTTCTGTAATTCTTTGCATCTTCATGGCATATAGATAGTTTGTTGAGCAATGGAATGGAATTGCTTCAATTTTATATAACTACAGTAAAACCCCAGTTAACTTAACCCCTTACCAACGATCGTCCCGTAGGCGCGGCGCAACGATTCCTCTCTTATCATTCCAGCTTCGCGTCCATGCTAAGAGCTCCGATTAACAATGTGGGCCCAGCGTCGCGCATACGTAATTTGAAAACGGATAGTTTTATTTGAATTTTTAAACGGCACTAGATGGCTGTCAAGTCCGTTACTTTTTCGAATAATGTTGCAACAGAGAGTTGACCTTCAGTATACACTTTCGGTTCCAGGGTTTTTTTTGTTGGATCCGAGTCATTTAATTATGCAAACAACTGCACGTGTTCGATTCTTTCGAGAAGATTTCGCATTTAAAGACATATGTTTTATTTTGCGCTGGATTTTTTAATATTTTGATGGCGTAATGATAGGATGGAATATTTATTAGTTAGGAGTTGGAGTAGAAATTATCGTTTGCAGTTTGAAGTTGTATGTTTTGGGTCAATTTTATTTTAGTTCAATTTTTTTTAAATATCACGAAAATTTTATTACATTATATTCAGATACTATCAATGATAATAAACTGTAAATTTCAGTGTATTTGCAGTAATGATTTTATATGAATTTTTAAATGAAATTAGGCTTAACGGGGAAAATCGCCCGGCCCCGTGTGTACATAATACATATCCTTCCGGAGCGCGCGGGCCTGGGGGAGGGCTTCTTTTTCCTTCCGCCGTTCCTGAACGCGCTAACCCGGGTCATCCGAAATGCCTCTGAAATCGCAAATAAAAAACACGAACTTTAATGCACGGAAATAATCACGAAGGCGAGACAATTTTGCAACGATATCCCCACTTTTTCCTTCTCAAGAAGGTCAGTGATTAATTTCAGAAAGCTGAAATTATAATTAATGTGTATTAACAACATTATTTACCATATTGCTTACCTGTGCCTGCTAAGCACATTGCTTCCGTAATCGCCGGTGCGAATATTGCACCCGACAGGTAAGCAATTTTTAATAAAGAAAAAATTTTAATAAGGAACATGAGTGTAGCCTACAAAGAGAGTTTTAAATTCGTTTTAAACTCAAAACTTTTCATAATTACATACTGTAATTAGATACAAAATAGTAATAGATTACCAAGGCTTAACCGAAAAAATCCTTATCCGAAACGCCCCCCCCCCCTTTAGTTCGGTTAACCGGAGTTGTACTGTACCTATACTCTAAGGTCGAGTTTTAGTGATAAATCAGAAATTCATAAAAGTATAATTGGTTTTCCAACGGATAACTGTGTCCAATAGTTTCCTCCAGGGAAATTTAAAGGCAGAAGGATTTAATTAAACAAGTAGTTAATTGAATTTCTTTAAATGCGAATAAAACCTTCTACCTTATAAATAGAATACAGTTATCTATATTTATTTAAAACCACAAGAAAAAAACATGATTTCTGTGCGACACATATTTTTCCAGTTCTATTAAACTCAAATAAACTGCATTAGAAGTTAATTAGGCCAGTATATATTATACTCGAAGTTAATTTAATTTTCAAAAATGTTAACTCAAAAAAATATTTGTGAAATTAGTTTAGAATAAACATCAATAAGAATTTTTTGTTTTGTATTATAAAGGGATGATCTTTCTTTCGATTACGTTAGCATAAAGGAAGTAGCTGAACTTATTTGCAATGCAAATGGCACTTTTCTCCATTCTACAGTTTAAAATTGGAAAAGGCATAAATTAACTGCTCATTTCAATATTTAAATGTTTTCAATATTTTTTAAAAGATAGCTTTAGAGAAAAGAAGACATCAGAGAAGTTCGGGTACTTTATATTCAAACTTCTTAATCTTTCTGATTGTACTTAACCTTTTCTTCAGTTAAGAATTCGATAAAATTGAGGCACCAATATAAAACATTCCATGAGTTCGTGAACAAAGTAAATGCTAGGTGAGTGGACCAAACGAGACTTTTTAAAAGATCTTTTACGAAATATTACTTACCAAAATTATACCAATATTATTTTTCGATGTATCCTCCTTTAACAACTGCAGTCGAAATATGTTTTTTTCGGAGATGTTCTTTTCAGGGAGTTCTGAAACCTGGAGATTCATCAAAATTTCAAGGTTGATGATTGCAGCAACCTTGCTCTCTGTATACTTTGTACACGAGCAAGTAAAAATTATCTAAAATATTTTCCACTAACTGTACTCCTTTTACAATAAGTAAATTCGTTTTATTAAATGCAATAAAAGCAGGTTATCTAAATTAGTCCACTCATCCATATACTCCTAACTGTTTTCTGCAGTTGTCCAAGATTTTGTCCTTCGAAGTATGCACTCCAAGGCTAGCTAACATATTTTTAATGCTTTTCCAGTGGTCAAAATTCCTTCGAATATAATCTAGAAAGAAAATATGCTGTGAAGCAAACTAAATATAAAATAATAACTATAATAAAGAATAAAGTGAAGAAAAATAAATATAAAATTTTGCAAAGCTTAAAAAATTGAAAGTTTTGAAGACAACAAATATTATTTCATTCCATGAAGTCGCCAAACTATTTCCTGTATGGTTCATCAATCTTTTACACGGACGTATTTGATATAAATACAGTCTACAAAAACTATTGATAAAACTTGCAGGGTTAGTTATTCTTCAATATCTTCAAGGAACAGATTTGAGACCCAATGTATACTTCTGAACACCTGAAAATCAGAGAAATGCATCGTTGAAAATAAAAAGAAATTCACTACTTACCATTGTTTCCAAATGATTTCATATCTACGGATTATCATTCCTCCTTCAAAATGGAACAAATTTCGTTTTTTTCGTAAATTATGATCCATTTGGAAGAATAGATTATATTCCATCTTTTTGTGATATGCTTTTTTTAGCCAGAAAACTCATCTATTCGAATACTGAAATTTAAGAGTAATACTGATCCATATATCCTGGAAACAAAATAAGCTGTAGAAATCAAAATGAAAATCAACAGATTCTGCATTTATATTTAAATATCAAAATTATGTTTGCTGCAAATCTGAACTATTTTCTTCTTGATTTCCTTTATTCATAATAAATAATTATTCATTATATAGTTTATATACATTTTTTCTATTTTAATGTTAAATTGGATGATATCTTCCTATCCCCTTTCAATATACAATAGACTCCCATATAATGCGCTTAAAATGTCGCGTGTTAGATTAATATGAAATATCTCGATACGAGAAATTTATCTACACAGGAATCTATAGCAAATAAATTTTCCATCTGCTATAAAATAAATATTTAGGACCGTATGTGCCAGCCACAATCTGAATCCATGTCTTCAGATAAACTTTAAACCAGAAATTCAGACTGTTCGGTCACCGTACCGATAGGTGGCGTTGCTTCATTTATACTCCCAAAAATAAGTAATATAAATGCAAAAAATTTAAAGCCTAATAAAAAACAATGCATGCAATTTGAAAGCCGAATACCAAAGAAATTTTCTGCTGCCGAAGACTGCAGCATTTCAATTCAATCCTTAAAATAGTTCACTCGATGAGAACATTACAAATGATTCGGAAATTTGAAATGACTACCAGAGGAAATGTTTCATTTCCGAAATCATCTATTGTCGAAAGTCGCTTTATCTGTATGGTTACATAGGTAAGATCTACAATTATTTTTTTTTAATTTCTCATATGCAAAATGTACAAAGAGAAAGTATTATAATCGCCTGAAAATTCCATCTCGAGATTTCGATGAATCTCCGCTATTTAGACCCCCCTGAGTCCAAAAAAGGAATTTTAAGAATTCACTGTGTATTTGTGAAGACAATAAGTTAAAAAGGAAGGAGCTAGAGAATGAAATTTGGTACTTTGGTCTTTACATCGAAATTTTAGACTTGTAAAAAAATTTGGGACGTAACCCGTCAAAGGGATAGGGTATCGTCAAGGAGATTTCATATTCACATATCCCTTTGGGGATAGCCTACGTCATGTCGCTTCATGAGCATATGTGAATACGAAAATTCAAATAAGCGACAACGATGGGTGAACTTTTATATAGGATCTTCACATCAGAATTGCAGATATTCATCAAATTTTTGGGCTAGGTGGGGCTCGTGTCCTGGGCGCAGTTGCTAGGGGGAGCAAAATTAAGGAATCAATTGGCTGTTCTGAAAGAAAAGTAGGTTTTTTTGTAGCTCTTATTCCCAAGATTTTTTAAAATTGAAATGGTTTCAACAGTTTGGGAAAATCTTAAGGATGCAGTCGTTTTTACAACCCGGAAACCTCAAGCTGCGACAAAATAATAAGTAATTTTATTTTTCAGAGATTTGCTGACTCAAACCCCGTCACTGAAACTAAAAGTTGTGTCTCGGTTGGGTGGGAGATATGGGAACATAGTTAGGAATCAATTATCACAGCAAAGTTTCTGATGGTTTCTCATGGTATGCCTGATTCATACTGACTGGATATTGGATATCAGTTTCTTCGGAAGTTGGTGATAAATGGTTAGCAAATGTGCCATTACTATTTTCAATCAGCATTCAGAAAAGAGTGAAGAACGGAAAATATACCTTCATTTTTTTTTCGTAGTGTAAGAGCACTCCAGCAACTTTAAAAGACGTAAGTTTACTATCTTTATATTGTTTTTAGTGCGGAATATTTGCATAATTTGTATGATGAAAATGCTATAGTGTTTATTTTAAATTTTATTTCGCAAAACAGCAATGGATTACGAAACCCTCCGCGCTTTTGCGCATGCGCCTTGCGGAGTTATTTTCATCAAAATAGGGGGAAAGTGAAGAATGGAAAGTGATGCTTACATTTTACTGAGCGTGATCTAACAAAGAACTCTGGAAATGCTCTCATATGACTCACTGCCTGACACCCCTTTCCGGTGTAAAATCGTCCTAAAGTGGTAGTCTCTGAATACCTTGCTGAACTATAGATGCAGTTGTTTTGCCAAATGCAAACAAATAAAAAAATTACTGAGAGAGAGAGAGAGAGAAATGACCGCATAAAGTTTTGCAATTGGTGAAAAAAATGTTCAGTCCGTATTGACGTTAAAATCAAGATAAATGAAAGCTATTTCTTTAATAATTAACGAGAACAAATACAGAAAGAGAAATTCAATTCCTGCCGTAACGTGAAGCGTTTTCTTTCCTCGCTGAGTTACTCTATTGTCACCAATTAATTTTACTCTTAACAAACATATTAAAATTTGCTTTGACTATCAAAACATTAAACTACCAATACTCAACCTAAAATAATTATTTAAATATGTGAATACGGTAGTCAGTTTTTTGTTTGTAATTTTCATGTTTAGTATGTGTACAAACATTTTAGTATTATAAACACATAATTGATCATTTCAGATGCAAAAATTTTTCAAAAATTTTCAGAGATAATGTATCGTTTTTCTATGCACATAAATATTGCCTACTAAAATAATAAGGAAGTGCAATTATACATCTCACAGAGAAATTAATAACGTCAGAGTTTTAATTCATGTTTGAATCAGCATTTTTTCCCCCTGCAATAGCGTATCCCCTAATTTCATGCAATGAATTTTAACTTTATCATGACATGCTAGATAAAATTTTATTAGGCCTTATTAGTTGTAAATTTTGATCAATATATTTAAAGATATGTATGAAATTATATAATGAATTTTTATTATGAATATTTAAAATATATTTGTCACTAAGGATTTTGTATGATTTTTTCTGTGTTAGATTGTGACAAAATGATTTGATTTATGACAAAAGATTTACTTCAATGTTTAGAGTTTTTATCTATAATGTCTATGGGCAAAAGTGCAATGTATATAATTTTTTCATTTTTATTCGTATGTCAGTGGGTTTTTTTCGATTGATTAAGAAAATTGTACACATTTTATATTATTTTTCAAATACTAGATTAAATGGAATGCACCTTTTATTTATACTTCTCTAATATACCAGAAGTTTCTTGCAAAAACTTCTTTCTTACTTCAGCCATATTTAAGGGATTAAAGTTAGAATGCATCATTTTTTTGAAAATGTAGCTACATTTTGTTAAAAAAGTTGTAATGTGTAAATCCTATCAACTCGAAAATGTTTTATATGTTATTTTTTAAGTTTATTTGCACTTTTAATCTTTGTACTTTAAGGCATTCCTAAAAGAAAATGAGGATCGCATTTCAAAAGAAAGAAAAGGGGAGGAGGAGCAGTTTTGGTATTTGATCTGGACGCCACTTTATGTAGGTATGCCACTGAATCTGTTGTCTGTTTTACTATCTGTCGGCAGATCTGTATGTGTGTATGTAAACGAGATAATTCAAACAAGTTGGATGCATGTTTTTTTTTGTACGCCATCTTTTTTTTAATCAAAATTATAGATCAGTGCAGCAGGTCGGACCAAAACGGCCAATGGGAATGGGTACTGTTCCAAAATGCATACTCAATTCTCCATATGACGAAGCTAAACACAAAACATGCCATATTGTACAAATATATGAGGATGTTGAGGGGATTAATGGATAGCCTTAGTCTTGTGCGAGTGAATTTTGGATAAAGCTGTGAAGTTAATTGTTCATTTCAAAATTATAAAATTATTTCTTGAGAGATTCCCCTTTCATTATTTTAACTAAAAACTTCAGGGAATTATTTTTCGACCTGCTGCGGTTTCCCCTTAGTTTCTTCCTCGAACATTTTAAAGAAAATAAAAGATCTGTATCAAAACAGATGTTAGAATAATGATACCTATAAAAGTCTAGACGTATCTGATGAAAGTAGCTTCTTGTCTTCTGCCTGAATGTTAGCAGATATTCGAAATAATTGGCCCATAATACTAATATCAAAATTCACTGGGAGAGGTGTGCCATTTTATTTGCTTTATTTAGAAGACTTTCTCGTAAAATATCATTTTGCATTAATAGACTCAACAAAACAGAGTAGTGATGTTACAGCTCGTTAATAATTTTATGTAGCAAGGCCTGCCTATAATAATATTATTATTTTATACCAGAGCCGTACCGAAGGGGGTGGCTAGATTTGCCCCCGTCAAGGGCTCAGACACAAAGGTTGCGCAAAAATGAGCAGTAATAAAACAAGGTTTAAAAGTTAGATTGTAACTATCTGTTGTGTAAATAAGAAAGGATTTAAGAATAAGCCACCTGTGGGCGATTAAAAATCTCGGGAGTTGTTAGTTGTTCCTATAGGTAGCTAGTAAATACTGTTACAAATATGGAAAGTCGCTTCCCAGCAATGTGAGTCTTATTGTTAGGAAGAGAGTTTTACAGAGGTAAGTATGGGATGACTGGCAGCAGCCAGGCCTGACTTTGGCGGCGAAATATGGGATCTCAAAGGTGCTGGAATTTTCTCGATACCTCTATTAGGAGAGGAGATACGCTTGAATGTACTAGATGATTCCATGTGACGTCACGGCCTGCCGGGGAGACTATATAAGGAGTGCGCTTGGATCACGGATTGAGTCAATGTTGATCGACTTTGAGCGTGTTGATCAACTGGGATCGCCTTGGAGTACGAAAGCGTTTGGAATCTCTCTTTGGAGTTTTATCCGCTGTGCCAGCTTGTAAGCTTAGACGCCGAGCGGTATAGAGTAGTGTGTTGATCGACTGGAACGATTTTGGAGTTTCGTTTGCAGTGCGAGCTGAAAAGCCGGTGAGCTGAGCGCTATCGAAAGTGCTGTTACTGTCATTATTAGTGTTGCTGACTGTTTGCGTTTCTAAATCCGAAAGTGCTGTTACTGTTATTACTAGAGAATTGTTATCTGTTTGTGTTGCTAATCTGTACAAGAGTTATTGTTCCTGTTACCTGTGCTACGTGTTATTTCTGCATATTTGAGAATAAACCTTAATTCTACATTATCCTGAGTGTTGGACTGTTTACACCATACACCCACTGAACGATTTTTGTAACAATACATTTCACCTAACTAGCGGGTGATGGGCTGGACGAGGGTGATTTTTCAAATACGAGGATATTAAACTTGCTAAAGCTGTGTAAGAAAAAAAAACCCACAAGAAGATAATTTTTTCGGGGTGGGAAAATGTGTATGTAAATGGGAGGGAGGGGCAGCTTCTATAGTGCTGCCAGGGGCGCAAGACCGCCTGGGTGCGGCCCTGTTTTACCCCATAATTAATAAACCAATATTTTCAATAGCCATAGGAATTTCATGGTTTTAGAAACTTACACCAAATTCTGGTCTTCTTCAACGTTGGTTAGTTTTTGTTATGTTTGTGAGTTGGATATGTTGTTAGTAAAATTTTACGTGGCTAAGAGCAATCTTATATTTTTAAAAAATCTCAATCTATCTTTTGTATTTTTCGCTGTCATTTTTCAAGATCCTTTACTTCTTTCTTCGAATTAGGTGCTAGAAATACTGAAAGAGAGTACTACTTCGAGCTTTTTTTACACCTGAATCAATGTACCTAGATTTAACGCTCAAGTATAATTTTGAGAACTTACTTTCAGATACATTTGAAGCAATTTGTAATTATTTCTTCTGGTAGGTAAGTAGATTTTAATGGCTCAGGCATCAGATACTTTTATGCTGCTCCAAACCCAGTATGACATTCAAAACCACACAGAAGATTCCATCTTAAATACTATTCAAATGAAAATAGGTCCAGATGCTAAAAGGTTAAAAACTCTGATAGAACGGAACAAAATTTTATACAGTAAAAAAAAGTTCAAAACGACTTAATCTGTAAAACATGTCTAAGCAGAATATAAAAATTTGATAAAAAAAAATGAAAAAAAAAAAAAAAGTTGTATGATGCAAAAATTCTATCGACTACACTAAACAAAAGATATTCATTCCGATTGGATTTTCACCATCTAGTCTTTGACAAAAATTTAGTGTTAAATAAAAACAATTTAAAAAAGAAACACATTTTAAAAACATACTTCTATTAGTGTACTAAAAAGTAGAAATTTTTTATTTTAATTATTTTCTGCTTTTAATTCTTACTTTTGTAATTCATTATTACAAATATTACAGAATCTTGAAATCAGTTTTTAAAATTCACTATCAGATGGCGCCACTCGCATGTAATAAAAATTTAATTAAAATTAATCGTCTGTCTGATAATTAAGTTCTGAAAATATTAAAGTAGTGTATAGTCATCGAGAAGACACAAGTGTACAAAATTTCAAAACTCTAACACAACCGGAAGTAAATGAAAAACCGATAAAATAATTTCAGCTTTACAAACAAGAAACAATAAGAGTTTAAATAAAAATGATTATGTTTAAGATTAAAAATCGGACATCCAATTAAAATACTTTCTACATAATAATCTGTGATGCATGACGAGCGTATGGGTACAGTTTTGCAAAATAGCAATTGTTATTGATTAAAACATGTGTTCAATAAGGTGACGAGTAAACGTGACATCTCTTCGCCACATTAGAGCACCAGACTACCTATTAACGGAGGATTTCAAAGATTGTTGCTTCAGGTTATCTTCTAAAAGTTTACTTGATGTAAAGTTTTTCTTCACATCAAATTGTTCAGAAAGTCATTCATTAAAAAGTAAATTTAATCAAATTCTAAAATTTTCAGTTCAAAATTTAAACCTAAGCAGAAAGTGCCTGGGCAACAATGTCGAAACATCCACTGCGTTAAATCCGTCAGAACGAAAGTAGTTGCGAAGTTCTTCAAAGTCACTTACGAACACGTCTTCAACTGCTACATTTCCGCAAGCGTCTTCGGGTGTGTTTTTGGTACAACGTATCTTTCAATTGCGGAAGAAATCGCACAAATTAAGCTCCGGCGATTACAGTGGCCAGTTGTTCTGTGTGAGGAAGCGGTTATCAAAATTTTGCTCAGTGGCGTAGCGACAGGGGTGTCAAGGGGGTACAGATGCCTCGGGTGCCAGTCTTAGAGGGCACCGTGGAGGCGAAACATTACTGAATTTATGCAATTTTTAAAGCAAAATAGGATGAGGTGACGTAAAAGTAATACAACTTCCCTAGTGCCATTTAGGCTCGTTAAACCACTGATGATGACTGGAATGAAATAAGG
Organism: Araneus ventricosus; assembly: GCA_013235015.1. Taxonomy (NCBI): domain Eukaryota; kingdom Metazoa; phylum Arthropoda; class Arachnida; order Araneae; family Araneidae; genus Araneus; species Araneus ventricosus. The sequence goes on from BGPR01002294.1 coordinate 101,906, forward strand.
CATTTTCTGGATGCCACCTACTCTCGCTACGCCACTGATCATGGTGACAAAACATTAATGCGTTTAGGTCACTTTTTAAAGTCAAATACGTTAAGGGGCCGAAAAAATGCCATGCCCTGGGTGCCGCTTGCACAAGCTAAGTCATTGTTGATGACGTGGGGGGCGAAAAAATCATATTATGACCCGAGCGCCACTTACCCTCGCTACGCCACTGATTTTGTCCAGCAAAGTGAAAACCTATCTAATTCGATGATGTGTCTAGTGTAAACCAGGGTGCTCTCGTTAAATCGTCCAAGACCTTTAGGGGTCTATTCTGGTACCCCCGGTTGGGTTGGGAGACGTCACTTTTCCGCACGTTAACAACGGGAAAAGTGACGTCTCCCAACCCAACCGGGGGTACCAGAATAGACCCCTAAAAATGATTACAAATTCGTGCAAGATTATAATACACCGACTTGAATTATTTGTATCCACTACATTACGTCCACCGATGCTTCTTCTGGATACTGTTGCCCATGTAGTAATTTCTGTGCATAGTTTCGTTGACTTATGATTTACGCTGATGATAGTGATGATTGAAGGCTTCTGAGTTTGGAGTGCCACTTTTCGCGCCATTTTCACAAACACAAGGAAGTGCATTAACAATCCATTCTTACACATCCATATCGTGTAGGAATAACTTTAATAATTGTCATCGTTTGATTATTACTTCATTTAAAAAAATCAGCAGTACATTGCAAAACATTCTAAAAGAACTTGGGGGAAATCATGTATTTGTACGAACGACAACTTTCTGCAAAACGCATTTGTTAGCATATCAGATAATAAAGAACAAAAACAAAAGTCGAATTATAATTTTCTTTCTTTAATAACGACTTTATTTTGTTGTCTAAAAGGCAGAAGATTTTTTCTCTTTATTATGAAGGAAGAAAATTTTAATCCTTTACGGGACTCGTTTATTTCTTAATGATATTCGCCATGAGCTAAAAAAGTTCAGTCAATGAGTTTGTTGTTACTATTGCTTCAAACGTTTCAAGTTTCAGAAGAACATTCAATTTAAACGGCAAGAAAAGTTTCAATTTCTGAAGAGCTGCTATTAAACGTATTGAAATAGTGATTCTAAAGGCGAAAGGAAAGGTGACTCGGAAAAAAATGAATGGATGAGTTTTCTGTTTTGTTTACTTACGTTAAAAGCCATGTCTTTATTTGCATTCCTTTTGGTCTTCCGCTTTGAAGATTCTATTGACTTAGCATTACACTTGAATTACATAGGTAAGTAATTAATATAAATAATAAAAATAATAAATAATAATAATAATTTTTAATATAAATAAATAAAACAGAAAACTCGTCCATAGCACTGAAGAGGAATTTTCAGATGTAAGAAGAAAAAAAAAATCGAAGAAATAGAAAAGCATAAGAAGAGTTTAAAGTTTTTCACAATCAATTTTTTGCACAAAAATTGATTTCAAATCAATAAATTTGAAGACTTTGGCGATTTATTCTCACATCATTAACGTAATGGAAGCGGAATCGTTGTAGGTTTCAGTAAAAATCTACATTCTGATGGCCTACTCGATTCTCTTCTTTATAGACGATTCGAACATGAAGAGAACCATATTATTAAATATGGGTGAGTTTTCTGATTTGATTATTTGGGGTAGTATAGAACTTTCGCTGCACTGATCGACTTCCGGTGTCATGCTTCGTCAATGGGAATCTTCAAAACAATCGGTTTGAAGATTTTAATTATTGTTTAAAATAGAGTTTTTTAAATTTATGACTTAAGGATTCTTTGAAAATAGTAAATTTGATGCTCATATTGCTATTGCTCTCTATGTTTTCTTTAAATAAAAGCCTCATTTTGTGAAAAGGCTGTCGTAATTATTCATCATCGCGCTTTTTGGCGAGTTCTAAGGCTTGCTTGGTGGTTAAAATTTGAAGCTAACGATTTAGATAATCACTGGTGGTTTAATTTTAATACAGTTGGCGATTGCTTAAATCGGAGGATTGGCGAAAAACGGAAAGGGATCCTGGGTAGGGAAATTCTGTGCGGAAGCGCCACAGTATTTTTTGTTTTGTGAACATTACCTGAAAACAATGAACAAAAATGGCTTAGAGAATTCCATGTTATTAACTAGTGTAATGCTGTTATAAATAGCTTGTAATTATTTTACATTAAAAAATGTCTGTTTGTTGTGTAAATCGAGAATAAATGCTGTTTGGAAGCAAAAGGCATCATCTAACTTCATCTGATGTTTTTTACAACGTATTAATCCGTGTTATGTGAGTCATTCTTATCAAATAGTGCAAGTGGTTTGAAATTTATTTCTATTTCGAGATAAAAAGTACTTGCTTATATGCTCTGAACCCTTTCTTAGTATATTTAAGGAAAACGATGTTATCAAATTTAGATGATATTGATACATAGTATCCTGGACATTTCATTCAATATTTTCGGATCAAACTTTTATGCAGACGAAAAAAAACTGTCGAATAAAAATATATTAAATATATTAAAACTGCAAATATGAGCTAGATCTTTTTTTAAAAATGCGCTTGATAGCAGAAGCACTTAAATCTTTCAGAACACCATACAGGCGTATAAAAAGTTACACTCAGAAATATCTTGGTTTATGAAGAAAAAAAAGTACCAGAAAAAATTTTGAACGGAGCCGCAACTTATCGATTCGAATAAAACATACTTTAAAAGATTTATACAACACTCAAATCATCTAAGACAATAATAAAAAAATCTTCAGATGGCCGCTTTTAGATAAATTTGTCTATACATCGACCGACACAGAATGAAAGGCAATCTCGGTAAGTCCCGAGTAATATTTGATTTTTTATAAATAGTTTACAGAGTAAAATGAAGGGAATGGTTATACGTTAATCACTTGAATTAATTCCCAGATGAAACTAAAATTGCCACAGAATGTGCTTTTAGAGCAGAGAGAAGGTATTCTGCTATATTTGCAGGATTTCATGAAGAATCTTGAGCCTTCTTTATAAAAAATAGATATTTATTGACGATTTCCACAGCACAGACATTTACGCAAACACTCACATAACTCACAATACATTAATTTACATCGAATTCCTTCTTAATAACTTTTCTTCTTCGTTACTAGGTTACGCTCGCTCAGACAAAAATATCGTTGCCACTCTATTTTTATAACCTTTAGAAAATAATTGATACCAAACTATTTTTTTAAAGGAATTTCTTTTACGGCCAAACGATATTTTTAAATTAATTTCTTTTATGTCCAAACGATTTTTTCATCTAATTATTGTCTTTTCTTTAAATATTTTAATAATTCTACCAATATATATATTTTTATTCGTTACAAATATTATAGCATGAAATTTCTGGGATTGGTTCTGTAGCAGTGGAGGATTTTCTCTATTTGAGGCAACAGGCGCGAAATTGTTTTGAGTCCTCTTCCTCACTCCATTGTCGTAAATTCGATGTCGACTTTGCATTGCGATGTACGTCGAATAGATCATGAGGCCCTCCAGGTCTCAAGGCACCTGTGCGAAAAACCGCCACTGCTCTGTAGAGCCCCAGCGAATCTTAACATAGGCTTGTGCTTCTGGAGATAGTGACCAGAAACCTTGATGTGGCTATGTACCAAGTACTCCATTAACATCGGGGGTTCTTATAGCTGGGATTTTGTGATCACACCTGTGTGGTAATCATCAAATACTTTCATCGCGCTCTCCTGATGAAGCTGATGATATACGACTTCTGTTATTATCACAATAACGCCACTTGTATTTGTGAAAGGATAAATATCTCTTTAAAGATATAAATAATCTCTTTTTATGTTTTTACAGCAGAGCTTTAAGTATTCAGTAGAATTTATTTATGAAATTATACGTGCATCAAATAAAATGAAATCATTCCTTAAAATTTTAGCTTTTGCGCTGTCTTTCCTATTTATTAACACATGTAGCATTGCATTAAAATTTATTTAGTAATAATTACCATTTCTTTCTGAAATAGCGCAATCATATTTATTTAGATTTAACAAATTTGAAATATTTCACAAAGAGGATTACATAAGAATTTGCCATTGGGGATTAACAATCAATAATTAACCTAAGAGATAAAATCTTTCTCAACAATCAAGATATATTCACGCATTTTCTATCCAGTATTTTCAAAAGATGATTGCACCCTCGTAAAAGGAGTTATTCGTTCAAAAGACACCTGAGTTCCGGGTTAAGTTTCCAATTTGAGAGAAAATAAAGAAGTTCATTGACTTTAGCCTCCTGCTTTTAGGTTTAGCCTTAAAACATTTTCGCTTATTGATTCCGATGCATCACAATAAATTCTATAAGATTGTTGTAATGAAAATTTTATTGTCAGAATAAGAAATTGTTAAAAAAAATCTGTATATAAATAAATTGAAACTGAAGCATTTGAAAATAAAATTAGCGCAAAATCTATTGAAAAGATAAGTAACACACTATTCATTTTATACACAGTTAATACTGAACCATGTTGGAAATAACGTGTTTTAAACTAGAACTTGTTTTTTTATTTGGTATAAAACTAATAGTTATTACTAATTATATGAATGTCTTTAATTAGCAGCAAATAGGATTTAACGTACATTGTATTCCGTTTCACGCTTTGCTGAAGAAAGATAATCAGTATTAAAATTTATTTGGAAAATTCTATTATGTGTCTATAATTATTTGGAATGCTTTAAAATCGTAACTTTTTATGTACTATTATTCTTTAAATGCAATTTGATTTCAATACTAAAATGGCTGCAAATCGTTAAAACAATTAAGTGCTAAATTAGTTCAAAAGCATTTTTGTCATATTCAATAAGGAATTCAAGTTTTAATTTTATTGTTTGTTGAAATTCGAATATGGATGGTAGTTAAATGTATTTCTGTTATTTAAAATTTTAATTAAAAGTTGCTTATCGAAGATACATTCTTGAAATTAATTCAATGTGAAGTATTTGCAGGTACCATTTATTATTTTCTTGGATCGGAGAAAAGTTTTCACATTCTGAAATCACATTTCTTAGAGCTTTATCGTATATCCAGCAAAAGGAAATGAAATTATAGGCAAGCAAAGACAAAGTCGGAAAGTGGCTAACTCGTTGAAATGCATAAAGTTAACGAATTACCTCTAATCAAACAATAGATATTAGCAACAGTGTTTGCAAATTGAAAAATGCCATTTATTATTAATCAGAGATAATAAAAAGTAATTGACTAACAACAACTAGGTCAGTTCAGTTAGATTACCGTTCCTTTTCGAACGCGAGGGTTATTTTGAATCATGGTTACTGTCTGTCTGCCACGATAACTCTGCTCCCCAAGTTGTCTCGTTGGCGGCGGTTGCTATAGAAACAGATTATCGTCGGAGGCATGCATTTCGAGTAGGTAGAAGATTACTAATGATGTACTTTTTTACAGCCGCAAACTGGCGCAAAGAATGAAATAAAACCCGGACTTCCGTCGGATTCCTTTTATTCGAAATTGATTTTTCCTAACATAATAAGTTGCTTTAGAAACCGCCGTCAACGAGACAAATTGTCGAGCAGAGTTCTCGTGGCGGACAGACAGTAGATGTCTAGGGCAGAACTTGAGACGGCAGCCACCCTTTTAGAATTTCCAAGCGATACCAGCAAAAGGAGGCGGATTTTCTGTAGCATTGGGTCTCGAACCTGCGACCATCCGGTTCTGAAGCTGAGTATTCGGCATTCGCCTCGGGGCTACCATGGCCTTAACTGAAACATGAGCACTGTTTCCGATTCAATTAATGGACAGAACATCAATTAATGTATTTTTGTTATTTTTAATTTTTTCGATGTTAGGTCTATTTTTTGTAGTATGTTGAATTGTATTTTCTTTCTTTTTTATACTTTCTTTGTGACGAAATCTTTTCAAAATAATTCGTAATAATCCGTAAAGACTAACTGCATTATAACTTTGATCGACACACAAAGAATTAATTGTGTTTTAATAATTTATAATTAAGCAAAATGTTAGATCTCAAATAAGTAAAATGACTTTTATTTTGGCTTAATAGCTGATTTTTGGACGAGTGGTTTTATTCTTACTTGAGAGATAACTCTTCATTTCTTTCAACATTTATATTGTAAGATTTTGGTGCTTGAAGAATCAGTTACTAGAATGAAGTGTTAGCAGTGACGTAGTTGCAACTTTTGCCTCCCGGAGCGAACTTGCAGCATGCCGCCCTTTCTTTACAAGTTGCATAAGGCACATAAATCTCAAAATAAAAATAATGAATTCCAGGGGAAAAACAATTTATTAATAAAGTAAGACGTCATTTGATGCTCTCGATATCTGCAGATAAGTTGCGAAATCGCGTGTCTACTACCAGTTTTTCTTTCCCATATCGGCAATTTACTGACAAAAGACGAAAATTATATTAGTTCATTTTTTTATGCTTACAATGACTGAGTTAGCGCTGTTGCTCTTCTTAGTTACGAAATTGTTCTCCTGCATGTCTGATCTTGCCGCGCCTTTCGTAGTGCTGCTTGGGGTGGACTGCCCTCTCCGTCCCCCTTTAGCTACGTCACTGTTTGTTAATAATTGTGAGACAAGAGTGAGTGAGAGCGACAAGAGTGAGACAAGCAATGGAGTCAATTAATGCTTACAAGATACAAGGAATTGAGTCAATTAATGCTCACAAGATACAAGGA
>BGPR01002294.1:115704-145095 GCA_013235015.1 Araneus ventricosus
AAAGTTCTTATTCTGTTTTTCGCATTTCGACTGATAAATTTTGCATTATTTCAATAATTTTATTCACAATTTTTCAATAGTTTTAAAGTTTTCAATGATTTTTTCTTTTCAACTTATTTTAATATATATGCCATATTAAGCGATGAAGACAGTTTTGTCTTGTTGCGACAAATATTTATAATTCAGAATTTATGAAAATTTTAATGTTTCGGTGGGTTTTAGATAATTTTTGACATAAATTTTAAAAGCGCACTCTTTTAACTAATTTTTGTTAAATATTGTTCTTATTCCACTGAATTTTGAGATTTTTAAACAATTCATATAAAAATCTTTTTTGCGTTATTTGTATATATTTACCTGGTTTAAGGGTGATATTTTATTTTTGTATCAAAAGAATATATTTATTGAATTTGATTTCAGAAATTAATTTTTTCTCTAGTTTTTTAATGTCTTAGCTCTCTGCACGTTACTCGAACTGCCAGGGGTTAAAAATAAAGGATGGGAAACTGTTCATATGAAATTTTGTACGCATATGATCGATGCAAGACACATTTATTTTGCTAACATCTTTTATTTTCTTGCTTCAGTGCAGATAAGAACACAGTATTCTACATTATCACTCTGTTCTATATATAGTAAAAAAAGCAACATATCTCTCCTAAAAACACCAACATTTAATACGCCTCTATCATTGGAGGCCATATGAGAACTCATTAAAAACTACCTCACTTCTTCGAGGCGAAGTAGGAACTCCTTACTCAATATTTAGTGCGCCTTTCTTTCTGAAGGCCACATGAGACCTCAGTCTAAAAACCCTCTCTCTGTTTGGAGGTGACGTGAGATATCCTAAAAATTCCTCTTACAATGTGCCTTGAGCTACTCGAGAACTCAGTCTAAAAATTACTTCTCTGCTTGGAAGCGAATTGAAAACTTGTTCTTTATTAAACCGATTTATGGTCTAAAATATAATGTAACACTCAACTCAGCTTAGCACAACAGAACAGAACGCCGTCTCTTACCCCCGTACACGTGACCAGTTCGGTCACTGAACAGTTTGATGGACAGCGCACGGGACAAAAACAAACAAACAAAAAAACCACTATATAAGCACTATATACAGCACAGAAATTTACAGTATTGCACTATTAATTCGTATTAGTGTTCTTTTCTCTGTTGTTGCATGGGAAGTTTTGGAAAGAGTCTGTAATTGTATAATTTTGTTCCATATTATACAATATTATACTGTATTGTGTGACATTATATGATATTGCGAATATTGTACGATATCGTTTTATGTTTCACAATATTTGTGTGCTATCGGAGAACTGGGAGTCAAAGTGAGAATCAACTTACTGACTTGCACGAAACAAAACCTAGGTGACCAACAAGAGTTCACGACCCCCACCTGTGATGGGAGGGAGGTGCAGTCTACTTGCATTCACGTTCGACCAGGAGTTAACAAACAAAACCTCCTTTGATTCTTCGTAGTGGACAGAAAAACCTCTACTTTCTTATTTTATCAAGTGTACACAGGAAAGGTATTTTAATTGCCAAAAATTTCGTTCCCGATGTTTTAATGCATCACTATGTTTCAGACCCTCTTGAGTACAAACATTTACATCAAAACTGTGGATCTGTATTAAGCTTTGGATCAGATCCATCAAAGGGTAGATTATCGGTCTTCTTGTGAATATGAAACACGGTAACTCACAAATACAACGAGCAAGACGAAAAAAAATTTTCGGATGAGATCTTTGTACGAAATCAATCTCTTCTTCTTTGGAATCTTCCAAGATGCCTATTCGATTGATTCTCTGAAGATAAAACACAAAAATCGACATGTAATAAAGAATAAGAAAATATAGCGGGAAAAACACTCCGATAATTTATTTCACGGAGGGGGTGGGGTGCCTAATAGGTTGGGACAAGAATGAGGGGAATGAGGCAGTTGCCTCCGCTGCATAATAAGAAAAGGCACCAAATTTGGAAGAATGTCTAATAAAAAAAATTTGATAAAAAAAATAACAAGGAACGAACTCGCACCTACTCTTAAAAAATAAGGGTCGATATCGTTATCATTTCAATCACGAAGATCACAAATGGAGTAAATTCATGTTCATAGATATATAATTTTTCAATCTAATGTGTATCTTCAAAGAGGAAAAGGGACTTGACGTCACAACAGAGCGTGAGACAACGTGAGGTTATTTGTTTGATAACATGCAATGTTATTATTTTCATTTGACTGTGACGTCCAGTAAACTGACTCTATCATCCCTTTGTTTGAATCTCTGTATTTAAATTAAATTTGACATTAGAGTGCAGATCTCTGGGGATCCCATTTTCAATGGCGATGTTTTGCTGTTGTCCTTGTCTTGTTGATTGTTTTAATCTTTTTATAATATTGACAACTTCTAACTAGAATGCTTTGAATTATTTTATAGATTTCATCTCGGTAACCCCCGCAATAATGCATTTTCTGAGCTTTTATCTTAAATTTTAATTGATTTGTATACCAGATCTGACAGGTCTATCATCTAAGGAACCGTCTGTTGATGTGAAGAGGATGATGACGGTTTTTAAAATATACCACAATTTTTAAGAAAGTGTTTTTGACTTGATTGACATGAGCGCTGTGCCCAGAGACCTGGTTAGGAAGAGGTCTATTCTTGGATTACTGAAGATATAGTGCCCTTACAGTTAAAAGTCGCGCCGAATCTTAAACATATTTACCCGAGCCTCCTCTAATACTTGTGCCCTCCTACTGGATCTGGAGCATCTTGGGTTCTTAAAAAGTCCTGTATATATGGTGTGCTGCTCTCTGGGACTTTTGAATCTCTTTTGGATGTCTTCTGGTGTATTTTAATGTTTCTTAGTGTTACTATGGAAGTGTTATTTTTTTTATTGGTTTTAGAATTTTATCTTTTACTTTTTTCTTATTATTTGTTACTGTATATTATTCTTTGTGACTGAGGTTTGCTTTTGTGCTGTTATCCATTCTACCTCTTTGCCCTAAAAGATTTTAAGCATTTTATGTATGTGGAAATTTTTGATTTTATTTGTGGTTTTATATATGAAGTGAGAGCTTTTGTATTGTAAGTAAGTACTCCCCACATTAGGAAGGTTGAGCATTTGTGATCAGTCCTTCTCCTCACTTGTGTGGGTGAGCAACTGTGTTTTCTAACTCACTCTGTTTTAATTCACTCCCCCTTTTCAGGGCATAGTGTGTAAAATAGATGTAACTTGTTGTCTCCCCACCGACCGTTGTAGGTCTTACACCCGTTTGAGTAGGTTGGTTGGTGTGGGTTTAAAACAACCAAAAAAAAAAACCTCTTTGCTTGAGGTAAAGTTATGTTAAGTTATGGCTCTGTTCGTTAATCCACGTGAGAAGAAACACGATTTTATAATCATAATACTGATGAATTCGAACGTTAAATTTGTGAATTTTAGATACGGAAAAGGGAACGCCTGAATGAAAGCATTTGAAGTCATTAATTTCGAAAACTTTTAAGAAGATGGCAATACATTGAAAAATAATTACATATTCTTGAAATTTTAAAATATACTTTATTGTGATGCGTGATTCACAAATCTTTATTTGCCCAAAAACTTTTGCAAAATAGAAAATAGTTCATCTTTTATGAAGAAACCACAATACCATTACAAAAACAAAATGTTAAAAAGAATACTGATAAATAAAATAATATAAAAATAAGTGGATTCTGTATTATTTCCACGTGCCATCGTTTTGTGATGTGCATAAATTTACCTTTTTAAAAGTAATCACTGCCTATAGCGCATTAAGAGTAGACTTTGAAGCTTTTAAAATACTGGGAGAAAATCCTTAATTAACACGAAGATAAAACTCTTTTTCCGATTTTTAGATAGACAAACTAGAAGAAAAGAAATAAAATTACTAAAGTAACATCTTTGGATAGCAGCTATTTTAATTACCGAGAATTAAATCAATTAATTATAAGAAAACAAACGAAAATGAAGAGTTGAAAAAATCATTCAAGAACCGAGGTCAAAGTGAAAAAAAGACTAATGCCTATAGGAACATTAAAGTTATACAATTAACTTCCCCAGTAGTTAATTTCAGATTTATTTTAATTTTAGTCAGATTAACGCTCCATTTTTGAAGCTGCACGAGAACTATTTTGGGGCGAAGCTCATAATTTTGGAATATATTCAAATGACGGAAACAACAACAGAACAAGCGATCATTCTCTAAACTTTCCAAGTTGCAGCAATATTAGAATGTTTGACTACGATGGATTTGGGGCAATTTACACTGCTGATTTTTGGTGGAATCGGAACCCGTTACTCTCTGGTCCAGGAACCAAGTCTTAGCCATTAGACTAACGCAGTCCGGTTCAAAAACTATTCCAGAATTTTTTCTTCGAATTTCCACTCTACGCCAACCGGAGGACGTTTGACGTTGACGGATTTAAGTTGCACCGAGCCGACGTATACCTTGGACATACAGTGAAATCGGGCTTCCAACCCTCGTCACTTCAGTAACACTATCCGAGACTGCCACCAGGTCACTGCGGGTTAGAACTTCAGATTTAAATTTAAATTCAACCTGTTGGCCTTAACATGTACAGTTGGAAACTTGCCCTTGGATGTCCCATCGAATAGCAAATGCTGCATTTTTGCTATAACTGAAGTCTTATAAATATTTTTGTTTACTAAGCATAAATTTGCAAGTTTCTTTCCGTTAATAACAAATTATAATCGATTTCTGATTTTAAAAAAGAAAAAGAAACACAATTGAACTACCTATCACAATTGAAGGTAGAAACAGAATTTGCATTTCCGTGCTGTGATTTGCGAAACCGTTCATACTTTTATGGAAATTTGTACCACCTATCAAAATCCTTCGGCTTAGTTAGTGTTTAAACGCCAGGGGAAGCCTGTAGTTGATTTTCTTATGGATTTGCAGATCTACAATATTGCCAGCAATAATTTCAAAAGGTAGTATTTTCCATAGCATTTTCCGACGTAGCCATACTGAGAGATCGCTTTCTCATGTGCTAACATGTTTTTAATTTGAAGAAAGCTATGCATTTTCATAGTTACATGAAATGATGTTACCTGAATTGCCTTTTTCAAAATTACTGAAGATTCTCAAATAATTTTTACAGGTACCTAAATTAAAATACTTATAATAATAAGAAACTAAAATGTTTTCCATTTTAACTCTTTGTAATCCAAAAGTAATTAGATGAATAATCATTTGTGAGCAGAGCCTCCCTGTCGGGGATGAAAATTTTTGTACCCCGTTCACGCAACGTGGTATTCAACTAGTAGATAAATAAAGATCTGTCGAAAATTTGAGACTAATTTTATAACCTCCCCATAGTAGCAAGTCACCCTTTTGTCGGGGAGACGTGTCCCTGTCGGGCGATTTATGCCCCCCCCCCCCCCCAGCGCCACTCCTACTTATTGAGTTTGAGTTTAGTGCTTGACTGTTTGGCGTGCAGTACATTTGACTGAAAGAAAAAAAAAACCCACAGAAGTACAAGGCGTAATTCCTAGTAAAAAACAATTTTATTTGAAATGGTGGCACGTAAATGCTCCTACGAAACGTAAATAGGAAGGCAGTGTCTAATGCACGCCATAATCCATGAAAGAGTTCTTAATTGAATATCCATTTCTATTCTAAAAGCTGGAAAAATATCATGAAATTCAATAAACTACTCATTTCTATTAGAAAGCCCTGGGCTAATTAACCCTTTTTACTTTCACGGTAGAAACTATCGCTTTCAAATTTGAGTTCTACTATATCTGTAACGTATTTTCGTTGATTAACTGCCACTGGATGTTTGACTAAATGACGATTCTAAACAGATTTCACTTCCTCTTCTGCGAATAGCAATAACTGAACCCTGCTAGCGACAATTTTTCTAATACTTGCAGTCATGTAGGTCACTCGTCCTTTCGACCTATTGCCGCCCATGGGAGAACGATGAATTGCAGCGCAGACGTGAACGTGTTAAACTTAAACTTGCTTGAAGCAATTCTCAGCACTAATAAGAGCGCCCATTATTTTAATTTTCAACTATATGGAAATTTTTTCTAGATACTCAACGAACTAAATTGTTGGTGAAACATTCAAGTGCGAGCCACCAATGGTACGAGCCATCTGATGCGACATATCAGTGCGAGCCACCGGTGGTACGCGCCGGGCGTGAACGTGTTAATACAAATCACTGAGACTTAGTGTAATCCTGGTATTTTTTGCAGTGCATTTTTAATGGTAACTATCATGAAGAACTGGGTTATAAGATTTCATTGTATACGTCTTTAAATTTTGCTCGGAAATTCTTGCAAGGAACATACTATTGGCAATAAAAGCATTTTGTGCTACATTTTTTTCCTCAGCGTAAAATATTCCAGGGACAAAAAAGGATAAAAACCAATAGTCGGATTATATAAATTCTACAGATAAGAAAAGGTTTAAAGAAAATTTTAAATAAAATAAAAATATTTATATATTCATCAATCAAAAAAATCATTTTTTTTATTGAATCTTCATTATATTTTAATTTGAAAGAAACAAGCGGAAATACTCAACAATCAGGCAGAAGAGAAATATTTTCAACACAAAAAAAATTATAAATTTGACGGAGAAAACTGCTAAATATTTCAATTATTTTGGATAATCAAATTAATAATTCTATTTTATGAATCCTTTCGATCCATATCTCAATTTTTAGAACAATGAAGTCACTTTATATGACGTCACAGTCAAACGACTGCTAAGTAACTAATCATGCCATTCAGATCTAATTGTGGTGTGACGTCACGCCTTTTTTTCTCCAGCAAGATGTGCGGTGGATTCTAAAATTAAAATTGGTCCGGCTCGTATAGCACATATTGCGTGAACATGAATAGGTTTCATTTCTACGAAATGTCCGCCATTAGAACAGATATTTCATTCCATTTGCTTTCGCATCAAACTGTTATTCTTTATTTGTTTTAATTAAAAGGAAATTATGTCATCCATTGTAGTTAGGTGTTTGGTATTTTCAATAAGCGCACAGGATTGTCCTTTTCTTCTTTATTTTTGACATACACGGCACACCACACACACAACAGACGATCATCACAGAACACATATTAGCAGAATATAAACATATTTAGTAATTTGCCGCTGAAGAAGAGCGATCTGTGCCTAATTGCGCAAGTAAACTGTTAGGAAATTCTGTATTTTAAGCTAAGAAGCTTGCATCTTTTCTAAATTGTCTCTCGCATCTTTACTCTAAGATTTGAAGCATTCTTTCTTTAAGATTTTCACGTCATTTCTTTAAACTAATCACTTCACTTGACATCCATATTTAGCAGCTATTTAATCGGAATCGTATGACGTTGTCTATTCGATTCCCGCAGCTGATATGTAGATCTGATTATTAGAAGAGTATATATGCTTGTCTCTACTATGTCATTTAGAAAGAAAGGAGGTACGGTCTGTAGGTCCTCTAAGCATTCTCTCCTCGGAGAGACTTCAGCGCCATGTAAGCTGTTGCTGTACCTATAAGGTGTAGGATAAGTATCAACCTTGTTAAATGGAAATGTGATCTGTAAATATGTTCTTAAATGTGGTTGTCTAACTAAATGTCTCTTTTAACTTATATGATTCGTCATTTCTAAAATGCTCTATTTCACAGAAATTCCACTGCATGCAATAAGCCATGACACTTTTAGCTTATTATCCAGCAGCTCTTCATAACTAGTGTTACTCAAGCTGCCTGTCTCTACTTTACGAGGCTAACAAGTGATATTGGCAAACTCGCTTCCTGTGCCTAACATACACAAAACGTCGCGCCGCAGTACCGTACAGCAACTCAACGTACTCTCGGACTGCATATACTTAAAAGGTACACGCAGCGCCATCTATAGGTAGCATTCATTTAAATATTTAGTAAATATCTAATTTTTAATAATATATAAGAAGTAAAGATTAAAAATAATAGACATACATGAACATCTATATTATTGCTTATTTCTTCAATGGCCGTTCAAACCGTTTTTCTCACCAAGCTATGCTATTTTACATCTCATTGAAGTTTCCAGGTGCCTGATTGATAAAAAATTACCGAATGCTAGGGCGCGAGCCCATATTTGACATACACTCCGCCTCCATTCATTTAATGAATCGTGGTCTTTCAATGTTCCGAAGCTTTCAATGTAATGAATCATTTCAGTATAATGAAGATTGCATTAATTTATTCCACGAATTTTGTCGATATAAGGAAACGCAGTGTTCTCTTTTTTTATTATGTTACACCTCTTTCTTTTTATTACGATGTTGTGTATGCCAGTTCTGAGAAAAGAGACAGTTTTGAAGATTCACATTATTCTGCCATATTTTTGAAAATACGTTACTTCATAAGTTTCTCTTTAGTAGCATTAAAAAAAATTCCGATGTTCGAAAAATTAGATGTAATTTGGATTTTAAAATTAGAACTTGATTTAGTTAACATACACACTGCCACAAAAATGGAAATCTTTAAGGGAGTAAGTAATTATTAAAATTTACACATCATCAAAATTCCCGCGTACTAAATACTAAAAAAGACACATGGATACTCAAATGCTGATAAGAGAGTTTACATTTTACATAATCTCTACTTTGAGCAAAAAGTCCACGCACGATGATATAATTATAAGTTGGAATAAATCTCTGTAATTTACAGGATAATTTATACTTTAAGAAAATGTTTGGTGAAATGATAGAATTAACTCTGCAAAGCACATTTATGCTAAAAATTGCCCAGCTTTTTGCATTTTATGAAACACAGAAATAACCAAGTAAAGGAATGCCATAAAAAAGTCTCCATACGCTAAATTAACCATCAA
Source organism: Araneus ventricosus (assembly GCA_013235015.1). Taxonomy (NCBI): domain Eukaryota; kingdom Metazoa; phylum Arthropoda; class Arachnida; order Araneae; family Araneidae; genus Araneus; species Araneus ventricosus. The sequence goes on from BGPR01002294.1 coordinate 124,573, forward strand.
TCTGACGTCATTTAAAACTATCTTCAATTCGAATTAACATGTAAATGCGTGTATTTATTAAGAATTTCTAGAACTCGGTTCAGCAAACATTTAAGTAGCTGGTAAACTTTCAATTTCAATAAACTGAAAATTTCAAAGCAATATGAATCCAGCCAAGCAATGCAGGCCTACTAAATGACGAAGGGCTTCTAAATAAAAAGATTAAATTTTACTGACTAAAGTAAGAAAAATTTAGTCAGTATATTTTTTATAGTATATTACTAATTACTATATTGATCTGAAATAATTTCGCTGATAAAAGACCTAATAGTAGAAAGTCGAAAGTTCTAAGTTGTCATCATAAAGTGATTATAGTGAAAACTATGCAGCAGATTTATAAAATTACTACAATTAAATGTGGAATTTTGTTGAAAAGTGATCAAGATACTAAAGTTCCCTCTCTTGTGAGAAAGAGATCAAGTGAGCGAGGTATGCCGAAATCACCCCGACCTAGCGTGAAGCAGTCCGATGTATCTGAGTGACAGTCGTTGCAATAGCTCGAGTACTGAGACCGGAGTCCTAATGGACGTCACCGGTAAGAGACACGCACTAACACCGGCAGAGTGCAAGCCCCAACCATTATTGTACCCACCAGGGAAGCGAGACCCTGCTTACTTATCTGGAGACTTCTCATCCACTTACTCGTGGTGTCCCCCTCTCCCAGTGGGACTGTGAGGGAGGTATAAAGACATACAGAATGCGTCGTAATGAAGAAGCCTTAATTAGCCAAAGCAACAAAAACCATGATTTGAAGATGGCAAAACAGTGGCGTAGCGACCGGGGGAAGGAGAGGTATAGATGCCCCGGGCGCCATGGAATCAAAACAGAATGCAAAATATGATGAGGGGGCGTAAAAATAATACCATACTCCTGGCGCCATTTACACTTGTTAAGCCACTGATGAAAACTGGGATTTAAAAAAAATAATATTTTCCAGATGGCACATATTCCCCTGCTCTACTGGTAATAGTGACAAAACAGTAATACATTTCTGTCACTTTTAAACTCAAATGCGATAAGGGGGCGAAAAAATACCATGTCCTGGGAGCTGTTTACACAAGCTAAACAACTGATGATGACGGGGAGGGGTGAAAAAATTATATTATGACCCAGGCACCACTTACCCTTGCTACGCCTTTGCAACAAAATAGTGTGCAAGTAAGCCAGTTGCCATACTTGGAAAAACCATATCTTAAGGCAAAAATGAAGTCTAGACATTGCGATGGGGGAATAATTATCTAAGAAAATATGGATTAGAATCTGAAATTAAAAAAATAAGCGCGGAATTGTTGCTAATGTATACAGGAGGGAAATAATGTGGGAATGCATAAATTTTTTTGGACTTGGAAAACTGAAACTCATTACATTTAATTTGGACAAATCTATGCATTTGTGCATTATAAAATATTTATTACTCTACACTTATGCTCTTACTGAGATCAACGTTTAACATTTAAAGTGAACATGACCTCAAACATTCAGCATAAATTTTCAACTTATTTCCGCCATTCAAAAGGCTATAACGATTTCATTAATACGCATTTGTCACCAAATTTGAGACCAGTAACGCATTTGTGAAATTAAATTAGTTGTAAGTAGTTTAATAATTAAGTTAGTTCAGTAATTAAGTTAGTTGAAATTAAGTTAGCTAAGTTTAGTTAAAACCTACGGGATGAGAAAGAAAAAATATTGTGGATTAATGTACATACTACAAGCTTATAGAAAAATCGCTGTATATACTAAGTGTATTCCCTCTAGAATGTCCAAGATAATTTATGATAGTAAAATAATAATGAATCATAAAATAGCTGTTTGAGAAATTCAAGGTAAAAACAGTAATATAAGATTTTAATATATATCAAGTTACAACGTTAATTTTTTTTTGTTTATTTTCATGTATATGAACAGACTTGCCCACTATCCATTTATGTGGTAATTTTCCATGCCTTTAAGAGAATCATTGATACTGTTTTCACCTTAATTTTATGAAACAAGTCTTTATATCTGCTTGCTTACGATGCTGATTATGACATAATTCGTTTAGCGTAACAGAGAATCAATTGGATAATTTAAACAGAAAGAAATTTCATACAGTACAAACTGTAAACATTCGCGAACGCTGCATCCCTTCTTCAGTATGAGCGAGGGCATTTACTAAATAGGCTATCCATTTGCGCCACAAATCAACAGTCCGGGGTGTCGTTTTCCTGACAGGCCTGTTCATTTGACCGTTCGGAGCAATTTAATTGCCGCTTCAATTATTCTGAAGTACATTAAAGTGATGTAAGGCTTATAAGCGTACGGTATAATGAATAAATATTAATTGATCTCTACAAATAAAAGGGAAATTCATAAATAGTTTGTACTCTATAGAAATCGAAACTGCTGAATATATTTCCTTCACATTTTGCTCACATGTGCTATGAAGCATGAGGATGGTTTTAGTGATGATTTCGAGACAAGAAATGAATTCCAGTTGTTAATTTTTATTAATTCAAAATTATGTTTCCTTGTTTAATTATATATGGATAATAAAGTTATAATAGAAAAGATTGGTGTTTTTTCATTCCTACTATGAAAATATTACAGATATTTTAAATCATCTTATCGATTCGCATCCGAGTTGTCACTCACAATGGCTAATTAATTTTTTTCATAAACCTCTAAATACCATTTATGGAAGAAACTCAACTTTCGGAAAGATTTTCAAAAATGGTTTGGTACAGTCTGTAATTTTTCGAGAAGCTTAGAGATTTAAAAATAGTTTGTCTAGCTGACACCTGCTTACTGATACAGCAACTCCTTATTCCCAAATTTGAGGTGCCCTCCGGTGGGGTATGATAAAGCATAATCAGAAAACTGGGTCACCCCGCCTTGCCTTAGCATCCGGGAAATCTGAGTGAGAGCCGCTGCAATACCTCCAGTACTGAGGCTGGAGTTGTAGCAGCCATCACTGACCACGGTCAGACCTCCCCCGAAGGAGGCATGTATTCGAGGAGGGATAAGTAAGCAAGAACTCACTTACTTATCCGAAAACTTCTCGTCCACTTACTGGTGGTGCCCCCAGGTGGGAGATAATAAAGCATAAGAAAGATGTTGCTCAAGGATTCGTGACATCTAATTAAATTGTTAATGTTTTATTTATTAAAGATATGAGAATTTTTTTATCCGTATCAGCTGGTTTAAAATATTTCTAGATATAATAAATGGAAGTTTGTGATTAAATAAAATTTCGATGCATTAAGAACAATGTATTCACCTACTTTAAGGTCATGCAATTAAAATCGTTCATGGAATTGTTTTCTTTTGAACTAAAAACCTTTAACACTTCACACATCAATACAAAATTCATTTTTAATTCCAAGTTTTAGAAGTCAAGAACGTTAGAAATAGAAAATAGAATACATTTGGTTCGTAAAAAAGTGTTTTGTTTCTTCAAAATGATTATCTCTCTTATATATGAAAAATAATTAGATCCATCAGCTCTAGCCCTCTAAGCGTTTTGCACGTATTTTTACGTTTCTCACACTGAGTTCAAACGCACGTAATTCATGTATATATGTGTAATTTACTAAACTACCATGGATAAAATATTCTTAAAATTTCGGAGAATGGATTAAACGCAAAAAAGATCCAATTATTCACTTTAAAACTAAATTTTTAAGACTTGAAAGCTATTACATCAAAATAGCAAACCACTCAGAGGGCTAGTCATACCAAAAATATGTAAGAAAATAAAAAATAATTCGAAATGGATATTTCTCTGTCTCTCTCTCAATAAGTAATTTATATCAAATGCATTCTCTCCCGCGTTCTTTACAAGCTGCCATTAACTGTTGATGGACTTATTTCAAATGTTAACAAATCGTGAGGGTCGAAGTTTTGTATTTTTGACCCTAAAATGTGAGCAAAGAGGGAAACAATGATTGAATTTCCAATACTATCAGGTGGAATCTTGTGTTTATCAACCTATTTCAGGAATAAGAAAACGTCTTGCGTATGTTTAAACATAAAAAAAATCTATCGAATTATAAGCAAAATTGCAAATATATTTACATTCCGTTACGCGTTCTAACGCAATTGAAATTTTATTCAGGAGGGGTGCAAAGAATATTGCTTGATAACTTTCCATAGTAGCAAGTATCATTTTGCAGCCTTTTTTCCGTTTTATCTTCTGTTTAGTAGCAATTACTCAAGGCAAGATGATGATGATGATGATGAAGCTGTTTGAGATGTATGCTCGCTCCTTGGCTGCTTTATCTCAAATTATCCAAAGATCAAATTCTGAGATCGCGAAACTAAGAAAAAGACAATGAAAGTAAAAAAAAAATAATAGTAATAAACCCTGAATACTCAAGGCAAGAAAAATTGAACTAGATTGTTGATCAACAAGAGTTCTCTGATGAGTATACGCAAATATTTATGTAACTAAAGTTCTTTAGTTGCCATCTGAAAAGATAGCTATCAATTATTGGTAAATTTAGTAAAATTATAAATTTTGACTATTTCAATAATATGAAAATTCTTTATTTGAGTTTAAAGATTAATAGATTTTAAATACTTTGAAATTTTTTACTTGAAATGTAAAATTTAATCAAAAGTAAATAACTTTGAACAAGTAAAATATTTAGAAAAGTATTTAAAACAAAATTTAAGAAAAACTAATTCACAAAGAAAATTCAAAGCTTTTAATTTACTTAATATAATCTGGCAACTCTCACTCTTTAAAAAATTCTAAAGTCAGCTTTATTCTAAATCTATCTCATCAAATAAGTTTCTTTATCTAATAACTAAAATTTCGGAACGAAAAAAAAGTAACTGAAGCTCAAATGAACATGGAGAACAATGGTGTATTATTTCTCGTTCAGGAAACAAATTGTGAAATATATTGTACTGCGGAAAATAAAGATTTAAAGAGAATAGTGCAAGATTCCTTTTTTAAAAGATGGAATTCTTAATTCCTAATTCGCAGGCCAACTAAAAAGGCGAATGAGGATCCTGAGCTGCTTACGCATGCCCAGTAATTTGGCTACTTTATTGAAAGAGAGTTTATTCAGTTCGTCGGTGGTTGTCAGCGAAGAGCTGTTCTGACGTTGCGCTGTAAAAATGAAAATTCAGGCCAAAAAGTTGTGTTACTTGGTCGTCATTGTACTCTCATTTATGAATCTGTGCTTTGCATTTCAAATAGAGTTCGACGATGATGATTATGACTATAAAGACGATGATACTTTAATTAATTCACAGGTAAATATTTTCCATTTTTATGTAAGTTTAAGAATAGATTTTAAGTTTTAAATAATACTGAATTTTTGATTTGTATTTAAGGAAATTTATATTTTATTATTTATATTTCGCTCTCTAAAAGAATATTTAGCCTTCTAAATTATCGTTTGCTATTTAGAATATCTTATTATTGAACCATAGAGTGATTTTTTTTTGCATTGATGACTTTCATAAACATGGATTGCTACTCACATTTTTTTAAAAAGGACATTTATGTACCCTTCCCCACATTTTGTGCAGCTTTAGGTTGAAATATTAAAGGAGAAAATTTTAGGAATATATTTCGTTGTATTATAATGTATTTTTCCCTCGCTTTCTGCTTTATTTTCCTTTTATTATTATTTCAACTTTACATGAGTGTAAATTTTAATTCTTATCTTTAGAACTTAGCGACTAATATTGCTTAATTTTTGTATATATTTTATGCAGCAGCAAGTCTTCAAATAGAAATAGCAATTTTCATTTTGTTAAATAAAACTGGTCAGTGGTTTTTAGAAGTTCGTTGTATGCTGAGGTGCCGGGTTTGGTGTATGACCTGCTTTCGGTCACGCATCCCATCCGCCGTCTACTGTAGTTTGTTTTGTTTTAACTTAAAGTTGTATTTTGACTATGCTGGCGTTCTTTAAAAATTATAATTGCCGAAATTCATATGTCCGTAAGGACAGATCAAATTTGTAATTATTATTAACAATATATTTTTGCAGTATATCTTTGATATATTGTCCATCGTTTTCTAGCGTATTATTGTCTTTGTAGATGTTATGTTAATAACTGCAGTAATAGTGTGATCTTGCTCTTAAGTTAAACCTCTATGTAAATGCAATTTGCCTTATATAAATATGGTGATGTTGCTTAAGTTGCTGCCCTCAGTCTAATTCATGCCCATGTTTCTCCTTCCCCGGGGGTGGACAAATCGACTTTTTATTGACTATAATTAGTGAGGGTGTTAGACTAATACATTTTCTTATCAATATACGCGTTCGTCTATAAATATCTATACTTATAAAAAGAAATGTTTGTGTATGTGCGTGCGTGTCTGCGTGCGATGTCCAAACGAATCTTTTGCACTTTCAGCTATGACATTTGGCACATAGGTAGTCGTAATGGTGACTCAATGCACCTCAACGCCCGAATTTTAAAATTTAATCTAGAAAATTTTTCATTTAATGTTTTGTGTTATTTTGGGTAGTTTTTCGTGCTAATTTTTCAATGAAAGAGTTTTTGATAATCGTAGAAAGAAAAATAGATACACCATCGGAAAGAGCAGATAATTTTCTTTCTAATGAAATTAGTTTTGAATTTCTAATATAATTAAAAATTCATATTTTATACTCACTTTCCTGCATCCGACGTTGTAATTTCGTCATCTTTTTGAAATTTGTTGTGGTAAAAATTAGAACATTTCTCTTTGATTTAAAACAAGAATGGTTGAAATATCTTCGTTCGTTCATTTGTAATAATTCATTTCTTAAAGGATGAAAGAAATTTTCGAATGAAGAACCACTTCAAAACGGCCATTTTCTACTTGGCTTCTTCTGTGCCATCTTTCAGGGAAAAATTATAGTGAGAGCAGGGGAATATTTGAGTAATGAACCTCCCAGCCATGATTTATACCCTACTTACTTTTTAGTATGTTTCGCTAGGAATAATTTGAAATCATTTCGTTGGATGCAATGGCTTAATCGTAAATTAAGCAGAGCTGGAACATTCTGACATGAGTTATTTTGTTGAAATCATTATCGCCGTGCTCATACTGCTAGTCAAAAATAAAAAAGAAAGAAAAAAATCCTGTCGGTAGGTTCTGTTTGTACCGAGATAAATAAGAAAGAAAATTCAACCCCCTCCGCCATTTCTTTCTCCAATTTCATAAGGGTCGGAGTTATGAGGATGAACCAGCGGGAGTGGCCTCCCCTAAACTTTCTCGTATACTTCCCCAAAAATGTGCTGTTTCCCGTCCCACCGCGTGGATAAATTAGAAGACCACATACCAAATTTCAATTATATGATGTAAGTTACTAAAAGATTTGCACACATCTAAGCAGCCTTTTAGTTTGCCAGCAATATCTCCGATCTGATTGTTACAAATTTACTACCGATAGTTGTAGTTGAAAATAGCATGCACATTGGCAGAGTGCTTAAGAAATTAAAAAAGCATGATGAACAGAACTGATGAATCAATTGACACTCAATTTGGTTTGTTACTTTATAACTTTACTTTTAACAACTACTTTCGTTCTGTCAGAGTAAAAATGACGCAAAATCCACTCAGAAAAAAATGCATTACGAAATATACAAAATAAAATTAACCGCAAATCAAATATGCAACTCTTATTGAGAAAATGTTTTGGCGTGAAAGAAAAATTAAAAGAAAACACTCCATAATTAATTCACTTTTATTCGAGAAGAATTTGGCAGTGAGCCAAGATAGGCCGTATTACGGGAACAGCAGTAACCAGTACGCATGCGCGTGGAGATACGGATTCTCTTCAAAAGTAAATTATACGGACCGACAGACAGTCAACCCTTTGACGGATTTGGCCCAAAATTTTATACGGACCTACATTCATGACGATAAAACTGTGTATAAAATTTTATCCATCTGGCTTTTCAAGTTTTTGAGTTATAGCGTTCGCATGACCTCGACATACAGACAGACAGACTTCCCATTGACGGATTTTATCCAAAATTTGATAAAAACCTACAAATTATGTTTAAAGACCACATACCAAATTTCATCCCCGTAGCTCTAATAGTTTTCGAGTTATCGTGTTCACAGACAGACAGACACACAGACATAATTCCAAAATTGTGTTTTTCAGACTCAGGGAGGTCTAAAACGTGGAGATTCGTCAAAATCTCGAGTTCTAATTTTTTGGCGATTACAATACTTTCTGTTTGTATACGAGAAAGTAAAAAGGGTGAAAAAACGTAACTGATGACAGCTTCGCAAATAGGTATCACATGCACATGTTAAAGAAATTTAAAGGAGATTAGAACCACTAGTTCGAAACATTATAGCAAGCTCTTTTTCTCTTTATAAAATTTTTAAAATGTGCAATTAATTATAGCAACGATAACGCACATACAAAAATTGCATTTAATATCATTGCAACGTGCGTGTGTATAAACGCAGTAATTAAAACAATGAAAAGTATTGTCGCAAAACACACATAAGAATATTTTTAGTAATCAATTAAAATCAGAGGAAAAAACTGTACGGAAATGAATTTGGTATACCAGAAAAGCTAATGTTTAAAATTTTAAAGTGGTGTAAAAATGGTCTGTGTGCTGTAATAGGCTTCGAAGTTACTGAGGAAAAGCGTTAAAATTTTTATTAATTTTTACAGATAATATCCAGCTTATAAGCATTATCAAGTTAAAAATAGTCGAAGTTAGGGGTTGAAAATCACTTTTTAGCCCCTAACTTCTAAGAAATCGCGGATATCGGAAAAACTTTCAGTACAAAAGCCGTTCGTAATGATGAGATGATAATTCGCCTAATTTGAATTATGTTTCTGTAGGAAAATTACCTCAACCATCCCTCCAAAAAGCTGGATGGCCCACTCAATATAACGATTAGTTCAGACCTCCGTCAGTTCTGCTCAATAAACTGCATCTTGTCTGTAAAGTTTCTTGTGGTACAAGCGAAAGTCGAGGCTTCGTAGCGCAGTTTGCCCTTCATCATTTCGTTTTCCTCTTTCTGCCTTAAAACTTCGCTGGTGGTGGGCGTGCAACATCTACTAATAATCGGTCGTGGATTGAATCTTTTAAAATTCCATCTCTCTCTATATGAAGATCTGGAGAAATTTTCCGGAAGTCATGTCATGAGAACCATTGCAATAAATTGTATTCCTATAAAGAACTAACAATTTGATTACGAAACGGAAGTTTCTTAAGAAGTCTTAAACGGAGAAATTAAAGAATTCACCAGTCCCCACAGATTTTAGAATTCTAAAATATTAATTTAGCATAACTTGCGCTACGGGTTTTTTAATAGTTTTTGTTCTTGCAATTTTTCATTTGAAACAAAATAAAAAAACTATAATAAGATCACTGTGTTTGCTGTAATAAGATCAGTTAAATATTATAAAAATTTCTGCTAAAGCAAGCTTCAATAAAATTTATATGTTTCTTTCAGCGAGATAAAAGCCTAATTAAAATGTTCGCTTTTTTAAACTAACCCTAGATAAAATAAACTACAAAAATTCTTTAAAAAATTTAAATCTAGAAATTCCGTAATTTTTCTCAGTGTATTTATTCTTTTCCACTAGAAGTGAAAGGAAATGTGATCTGATAGAATTGCCTGCGCTTGAGGAGAATTTATAAAGCCTTCTATAGACGATTTCTCGTGGACTCGTAAATAATCTAAATGTAGATATTCATCATTCAATAAAATTGAAAATGAAACGACCCATCTGTTAAAAGTCGAGTTTAATTTTTAACGATCATCATATTAGAACAAGCAAAGAGCATGATGCCAAAATGCTTACATTAGAAAGCTTCCGCTAGAGAATCATTGTTAATAAAGGGAGTGCCACCAATAATTTAGAAAGCATTGGGAATAACCGATAACATCCCATTGATGAATCACAATACAGATCATGGTTTCAAGAATTATGATTGTGTAAAGAATGAATATGTTATGCTCGTTTGGAATAATCTATTAATGTAAGAGGAAAAAATTGGGTCAGTTGTATCCATGGCAGTCCGCATATTTTGTCTCCGTTGATAATTAAGCAATGATAGATGTATTTATCCATAAATGTATTCGCTGAGAAATTAGTTCGCTGATACAATCAATAGCAGTTGGAATCTAATTTCAGAAATAACTCTTCTATGATTCAAACGGTAAACAGTTAGTTACATTGAAGATTAGACTAGATACTTTTTGTCATAATGTTTGGATAATAGTTTTGTTGTCCATTGCGAATGACACAAAGGGGATGGCCTGCGATGTATTTTTTATAGATATCTGAGTTTCCCAATGGTTCCAATTTTTTTAACGAATTAATGATGTTTTGTTTCTGTTCTTTATTATTTATGTGCTAAGCCAGAAAATTCCTATTTCTTATTATCTCTCGTATATCCCATTCAGATGTGAGCCTTGAAAAGGGCAGTTTGATGTCGCGAGGGTAGTTTTGGTGTGCTTTTCCTTTAATGCACATCTTAAAGCAGTGCAATAAGAAGAAACAATAACATAAGCTTAATGCAATAAGAAGAAACAATACACAGAATAGGAAAAAGAATAGGGTGAAACAAAAATAAGAAGAATCTACATTAAAAATATGGCGCGATAGTCTCGTAAAGTGAAAAAATAACATGACACAAATCATTGTCTTCAAAAGAAAGAGAAATTAAATATCAATAAATTGAAAAAATTACTACTTTTTCTTGTTTAGTGACACGAAAGCTATTAAAATATCCATGTTGGTTGCTTAAATTCTTTCTATTTTCTTGTATATGACAGCATGGCTTGTGTTCGAGCAAGATAATGAGATTGAAGTCATATCGTAGTGCGCATGCGCAAAATCTATCTCGATGCTCTCTTCCTTCGCTGCCCTGTTACATGCAAATAATGGTGTATTCACGTCAAAATTAATTTTCTCAGCCGCTAATGACAAAATGGCTCACGACGATTACCTGTCTGGATAAGATACGCTGACAGTATTCGGAGAAAAATACCAATGGCGCTTTTCAGTGGCGTAGTAATCTGGGGGCAAGGGGGTATAAGATGCCCCAGACGCCGGTATTATGGGGCGCCTTGGGGACAAAACATTTTTTCGTTTATGTGACTAATTAAAGTGAAACATCGTGAGGGGATGAAAAAATAATGCCAAACCATGGAGCCGTATACACTTGCTAAACCACTGGTGACGACTGGGGGCGAAAAAACCATATTATGTCGCGGGCACCAGTTTCCCCGCTACGCCATTGACCCTTTTCTTAAAGCTGCCGATTGACACTGTTAGCAAAAACAGATTTTAGAATGTCGTGCGCATTGAAAAGAAAAATATAAGAAATCAGTCTTCATTTTTTTTTGCTTTGATGGTACTTTATTGGTTGCATATCAAATGCAATATTATCGTTAACTGCTTAAAAAAGTAATTTTTTTTGTGAATTATTTGGAAAATTTAATTAATTAAAGTTTAACTCTAAAACAAAGTAAATCATTGAATAATTATGTTGGTTGGTGGAGATTAATAGCGCAAGAGCCATATTTGGCCATGCTGCGCGAAATATATGGTGCAAGTGGAAACTGATTACCAAACATTACATGACAGAGATGAAAGTTTTCATTAAAATTTCAGTTACAAAGTTTGCATTAAGAATGAAAGCTTTATTCAAATCGATGATAAGACGGTAATATCAAGTGCAAAAAAATAGAGAGTAAGTGCACAATAAATACTAATACTAATGCTAAGAGAATCATAACAAGATGTGTAGCAAATACCCCGTTAAGTTAAAATAAAAGTACTAAAAGTAAAATAATCTAATAATCAGATTCTCTCATTTCAAATAACATGTTAAATATCGTCGCGGTTTCTTTTTCTTTTCCAGCATGAACACGCGCATTTTTAAAGAGAATCAAAAACCTTCAATTACGAAAAATAAGTAGTTCATTTCTAAAATAATTTGTGCTTATCATAAAATTATTTACGAAGAGAAAACAATGATAGAGCGATAAATAGATAAAAAGATGTTTTAGAAAGAAATCCAGCCTGTTATTTGTGCTCATATTTCATTTTAATTGAATAGAAGTTCAGTTGGAGTTAAGTTCAGATAACAATTTCCATTTGAGAATTGAAGCATAATTGTTTTCCGTATCTCTAAAAGTTATCTGAGCATAAAAAGCTGTTATTAAAGGATGCACACATTGATGACACATACTTGTCTTCTTTTATTTCTTATCTAATAATTAGGTTAATTGTGTTTCTTTTCTCCAAGAATTATTTTATCAGAATGGCTAACTTTTGCTCCGTTAAATATTAATGGTTTGAAGAATTGCTTTTATTTTAGAAAGGAACAAAAACAATTGTTGCTTTGGATCTTCACTTGAGATGAATTTCGAAAAAGAAAAAGGAGAGATTTATTAGCGATTATATTTTGTGTTTTTGTATATATTTTATATTATTGTGATGCAAAGCTATATGAACTGCAGTGACTTTTATTACATTACTTTAAATACTCGGAGTAATTCAAAATTCTACATAGAAACTTCAGGATGGAAAGGGAATCTAAGAAAATATTGATAGCAAATAATTTTTTAAAATGACTCTTTTATTAGTGTACTAAAAATATAAAGAAATTATCAATAATCTCGAATTGGAAAAAAAAATTACAAAAGTGTGTGGCGCTGAAAGAAATACTCTAAGCAAACTGAAATTTTCATCCCATTCATAATATACATTTTAATTTTTAATGAGCGTTTAATAAATATGAAGAATTTTCTTTCCTTTTATATTCATTGTAAATTGATTTTTTATAGCATTGTTTACAGCACCTCGCACTTTTACGATTTTATTCACCTCCAAACTTTGGATAAAAAATTACTTTTCAACCCTTTAAGAAAAGCATGTTTTTTAAATATATTTTTTAATCATTGCTTTATACTTTTTAATCTTTAATATGTTTCATAGTTCGCTGTTATAATTATAATTGAGTCTCCTAACCAGGTTTTTCTCTAATTCACGAAATGATGCCTTTCACATGGAATAGAAATTTAATTAAAATTAGTCGATTAATTGACAATTAAGATAAATATTAAATTGTTGAATTATCATAGGGAACAGGAAAGTGTACAATAACTCTTAAATCCAGCATGTCAGAGGTGAAAAATAGGTTACAAAATTACATATTTACAAACATTAATAAAATCAAGTTAAATAAAATCGTGAAAACTTCCAATTAGATGAGCAGAAATAGCATGTAAGTTCAATATAATACTACAAAAATCTTGTTTTGAAATTACTCGAGAGTTATTTTGCGAGGTATCTCGTAAACAGCAGTGATCGGATGATGAGGACGTCGAAGTCTGAGCCGGAAACCCATTTAACAAAAGCCGATATCTCACCGGACCACCTTCAGGGGGCCTGAGGGTTCCAAGATCGAAACTCGATTCCACTGAAGATCCGACGTGTATGGGGCCTGTTGATCTTTAAATAATACGGAGTGTCCTCCAGCTGGTGTGGTGCGAAGTTTGGAGAGGGAGCTGCCAGCTCAGGTGTCGTTCTTGTCATCTGACCGCAGCTCAAAATTACGAGATCCGTCCCAAAACAGCCCTCGTGTTGCTTCAAAACGGGACGTTAATATAGCCAAACTAAACTAAGCTGAACTAAACCGACATCACACCAGATGAAGACGGTTAGGACCCATGACGGCAGATTTAGTTGGCACCACGTCCCCTTAAGTGGCAGATCTTCAGCGGTATCGATTCTCAAATTTAATGACCTCCAACCTCAAAGTCGATATTGTACCACCTGGACAGTGTGGAGTCGATAATACAAAAGCAAGGAAGATCTAAAGTATTAATTCTCTCTTAGCACACACAAAGAAAAAAATTAAATTGATTAATTAATAGAATCAACATAAGCATCTTGATATTCCACCTATATAAAAACTAACTTTCACCAGTAAAAACTGGTAAATTTGCATGCTTAACATGCAAGGAATTTTTATGTTAATTATTTAAAATTATAAAATTCTGTAACAAAGGGGCAAAGTTCTACAAAAAGCATTGAAAAAGAAATGCGATCAAAACTGCTGAAGAAGGCTGTATCCGAAACACTAAATTGTTGAGAACCGGTATTCCAGGATGCTGAAACGGCAAAGTATTAACTGTGAAAAAATCTCTATCAGATCCACCCACGACCACGCAGTACAGTTAGCACTGATTAATTGACGCAATTACTATGACGCGAGAGATACTGCTGAACTTTGAAATTGATCTCTTCGCATTAATCACTGTTGAGTTAAACTCTATGATGGCCGGAAGTATCCCAAAATATTTGTTTATCAGTGTTCCTCAGCCATCATATAGGCATGACGTTAATGATGGCAACTTTAAGCACCTCTGGTAAATAGTAAAGTTACTTTCATAAATTCAACTAAACTTTTAAGTTAACTCAATTTTCACATTACTGAAGTCAAGCCTAACGAAGAATTTTTCACTTTAAATTGATAAGAAAATTCTTAACCCCTTAACATACCATGAAGTCTCTGACACGTGCATGGAATTACAGAGTTTTTGCTATTTAAAGCACTATTTTAGTCAAAGCAACAATACATTTTAAACACAAAAATCACCTGGGCATGCTTAAATGTCTCAAGTATCTTTTGCCATCTTAATTAGATAGAAATAATTAAAAAATATCACAAATGAGTGGTGATATCTAATTAAGAGGTTAAATAAAATCGTATGGCAAGGGGTTAGTTAATAATGATGTAATCAAAAACTAACGGGAATAGTTCGTTTACAACAAGCAAGTTTAAGAAATCGGTTTTTAAATTCTTCTAGAAGTTATTACGATTTTTATTGATGTCTAGCAACAATTTAAATTTCATTTTCTATTTTGCTGAAATTACTTTTTATCAGTTTAGCATTTTTATGTTTGCGTTTTTTCAAAATAGCGTACATAAAGTATCGAATTCGTGTCCACGTCAATGGATTCCAGTTTAATTTTGGAATTCATTGAACATTTTACAGGAGGAAAAAGTACATGGCTAAGACAACATAGAGTTGGATGTTTGAAGGCATACGTAGTTGCGCATATTGTGTCGCTGTGACATGTTTATTGACACCATTGGAAAAAAGACTTTCATTTTATTTTGGTTTTGAAATGCCTGAAAAATTTCTAGCGTTCCTATAGCTAAAAGCCTTTGAGGACGACTTTCCACCAAAAACAATAGTTTTGAAGAGGTATAAAATGTTTAAAAAGCAGAGAATTAATTAAAAAATAGTCACATTTTTTCTCAAATTGGTGTAATGCTTTACATCTTTAACCTTTTTGACCCCACTTTTGCATGATTAAAATTTAACTATGAAAAGTAGTTTTATTTAATGTTGACATACTATAAGAAGTAGACTATGAGTTTAAAGTTTTTCACTTTTCCCGTCTCCTGGAAATCTCTTGTGACAATATGTCTCAATCGTATGGCCGACTGGGACTATTCCAGTAAAACATCTGTAAAACTCTCTTTCCTGCCATAAGATGAGCGTGTCAGGAAAACAACTTTACAGCTTCCTAACAGTAATCTTGATACGAAGACAGCAAAAACATAAGTCCGCCGTTTGCAATCTGAGAGTGTTTCTAAGTTTCTTTGATCATAATTTTACTCCTTAAAAACACTAATTAATTCCTTAAAAACACTGAAGACATCAAAACCCATGTAAAAGTGGGATTTATTTACCAATGAAGTCTATTCTCTGGAATGTATATTCCCATTAGGGCCGAAAGGGTTAATTTCTATCAACTACGACAATTGAAAAGAATATTTATTTAGCTTCTTGAGATTCTCTTCTTGCTAGGAAATTTTTATTCAAAAATTGTATAAATACGTTTCCTTATAGTCGTTTGATATTGAGTTGTTGACTTTTATTTATTACCACTTTTACAATTATCACTTCTAGCCACTCTATATGAATCTATAGATTTATGAAAGAATATTCTCTGAATGTCTTGTGTAGGTTCAAGAAAACGGCTTTAAAATATAAGACTCGGTAATCCGGACTAGATGAGACCAGGCTCTGTCCGGATTAATCAGAATTTGGCTTAAAATGCACCTAATACAAGTTTCAGATGTGTAAAACTATAAAAATTTATGTTTTATTTCATAAATACATAAAACTTTTCCTACAGTCTGATTAACATTAGTAACAGGATGCGCGCATTGAAAAAAAGAAGGATATACTAATTTTATTGAGAGGTCATCTCATTAAAATCTGTATATCTTTCTTTTTTTTAAAAAAAAATCCCATCCAGATTAACTGAATGACCGGACAAGCGGGGTTGTATAAAAGAGACTCTACTTTATTTCAAAGATTGAAATAATTTGACATAAAAGTACTGCAGCCGGTGAAGATCATTTTTAAAGATGCAATAAATATTGTTGAATAAATTGTGTATCAGGGCTGAATACACAATTCCTGAAGTGTTTGATTGCTGTTGTGTATTCATTAGAATAGCATTTCTGGTCATTCTGGTATGCCGATAATCTAATGACTTCGAAAACAATAATTTTTCTTTAGTTTTAATTATTGTTTCAAGATTTGATGCAGATGAAAAGATTTCTAGTTATTTTTTAAATAATTTGGATTTGACATAAACTTTAATATTTGACATATAAGTTTTTATATTTTTTTCTGTCTGCTATTCAGCACTTTTACACACGCAATGTTTTCCCAAGAGCCATATATCACTTTTTTGTCACGTTTTTCTAAACTAAGTTGCTTGAACATAGAACATTTTAAAAAATAAACAAGTAAATAAAACATTTTAATTTGTACAAAGAGTTATAAAGGACTTTTTACAGAATTTTACTAAATATAATCGTTCTAAACTTTGCATCTGCGAACTGCTTCGAAAAAAAATTCCTGACCCAATTTTAAGAAGTAAAAATAGAGTTCTGTGAGGAATTAAAAAACGTTAAAATTTTTATCGGCGCAGTATTCTTTCCAGTTATTAATATTTTACATTTTTTCTGTTATAGTAGTAAATATTATGTAAAGAAGAAATCTGCTGAAATAAATATTTTAAGATTCTTATTGCTTTCACAAATGTAAGACTCTCCATTAATTCAATTTAAAAGCTAGTTCAGCTTGCATTTTCAATGATGTAGAAAATGCAAGCTGAAACAGTGGAGTAAATGAACTTGTATATTCGTATGAAGCCGAAGAAGACTTCATTTGGAAGACTTAAACAGCTAATGAATATGCAGAATATATGCACCTTGAAGTAGAAATTTGAATTGTACTTCTACTTAAAACTTTCGCATTTGTAAATGAGAGTAGAAATTGAAATATAAATTGGTTCAGATATTTTTGAAATACTTTGCACAGATATAATGGGTGTTGCAAAATTGTGTACATTGCATAAATAATCAATAACATGCATCAGAGCTCCATGACATAAATTAATAAATGCAAATATAGAATTTTGACAGCTATCCGAAGTTTCATGATTCAAACTAATTAAAACAATATTTTTTTATCTTTTACAATAACAATTTTTAATTTCTCTTATACGAAGTATACAAAGAGAAAGTATTGTATTCTTCAAAAAATTCGAACTCGAGATTTTGATTTATCTCCACATTTTAGATATCCCTGTGTCCGAAAAAAACAATTTTGGAATTATGTCTGTCTATCTGTGAACATGATAACTCAAAAACTATTAGAGTTAGAGGGATGAAATTTGTTATGCGATCTTTACTCATAATTTGTAGGTTTCTATCAAATTTTGGACAAAATTCGTCCACGGGAAGTCTGTCTGTATGTGTTCATGTGAACACGGTAACTCAAAAACTTAAATAACAAGATAGATAAAATTTGGTATGCAGTTTTATCACCAATAATGTAGGTCCGTATCAAATTGTGGGCCAAATCTGTCAAAGGGTTGACTGTCTGTCGGTCTACATAATCGCATACTTGTTAACTTCTAAACCCTAAGACTTAGATAAATAAAAATTGGTATGAGGTCTGCTGACATCAGTTGTAGAACCCAATTTTCGTTATAATAGATTATAAAAAAGGCATTCGAATTGCATATTCGGTTTCTTCGCCATTGTACGACGGAAAAGCGGCGAGCTCGTTTTACCCCTCCTGTGTAGGGAATCGTCCATATTACTGCCGCTCTGTGTATTTTTCCCCACTATCGGATACGTGGTGGTTTACGCTAAAACGATGCGTTTTCATTAATAATAGCTCAATCAACCGCCATAACTACAACTACACGGCAAATGATAATACTTGTTTGACAGTGGAATAACATGACCAGGGTCGCAGGTTCGAAACCTGACTCTACCGAATATCCGCCGTGTATGGGGCCTGTTGCACGCTAAATCATACCTAGTGGCCAAAAGTCCTCCCGTTGGTGTGGCGCGGAAGTTTGGAGAGGGGGCGCCAGCTCATGCGTCGTCCTCGTCATCAGAACGCGGTTCAAAATTACGAGGTCTGTCCTAAATAGCCCTCGTGTTGCTTCAAAACGGGACGTTAATCTAACCTAACCCAATAAGCGACAAAATTCAACATTTACGATTATTAATTTGAATATGAAGCTTAATGCGTGTTATTAATTTGTATGTAATAGTAGTTCAAATTACTATACAATAAGTACAAAACTTTGGGACACCTTGTATATTTATTCAAATTCATTATATATACTGCATTGCAGCTTGTAGAAAATTGGAATAGCTTTTGAGATTGCTCTTGAAATTTTCAGTAGCAATATCTTGTATGCAAAATTAATTATTCAAAAAATCCTAGACAATACATATTCATGAAATACTATCAATAAAAAAATTCTCAAACAACGAAAAAATGTCTGTCTAAGTTTGCGAGGCCTGTCACTTTAGCGTTTCGCGCCTAATTCAATTTCTTTACAGGTGCTATTTTTGCAGCAACAAGTGATGACATTTGGCTGCTAAAAATGTGTTATAAAATCCACTCCATTGAAACATTTTTTTTTATGAAATCGTAGGCAGACCATTGGAAAAATCCGGAAATACTTTTAATCATAGTTCATTTGCTTCTTCCAACATATTTTTTTCCTTCACCAGCTTATTTTATTGTTATTGCTATTTATCTTCTTTCAGCACAGCGAATCTCAAAGAAAGCTGCATCGCACAAAGGGAAAGGAAAGTTGCTTACTTAAACACTAATTGGAAGTTCTAATTGTCAGAATTAGGAGAAAACTTTCTCCGTAATTCGGTGCTGTAAATCAAGAAAAAAACTTTGAACAGTCAATTTTTCATGGCTTTTATATTATTTAATTTCGATTATTTCCTTGAAAATTTGCTTTTGTATCTTTTCAAACGGTTTAATTTTTGTTTTTCTGCTATTAAATTGGTGTGATAAAGTGAAAAATCAAAGAAAGGCGTTATATATAATCTTGGCTAACCTTTTCAATGTTGTAAATTTATTCTGTTTAAGACTTTTGTGGGTTTTAACAAGGAAATCGATCTGAAAAGATAAACAATATAACTGTTTTTCAACGCTCTTAATTCTTTCTGATTTATTTTCTTGTAGTTTTTATTTTTAGGTGCAGCTTGTTTATAAAACTAAACTTATTTTTTCATTTGAAGATTTGTGTCTACTGTTCTGCCTCCTTGATTTTGATACTATCCGGTGATTATTCAGTGGAACCTTGCTTAACGAGCATAATTCGTTCCAGAAGCTCACTCGTTAAGCGAAACAATTTTCTCCATATAAATTAATGTAAAATACGATAATGCGTTCCATGCCGAAAACATGTTCAAGAAATTTTATGTATTGTTTAGCAACGGATTCGGAAACCCGCCGCGATTTTGCGCATGCGCCGGGCGGAGTTATTTTCATCAAAATAAGGGGAAATTGAAGAATGGAAGGGTGATGTTTACATTTTACTGAGCATGATCTAACAAAGAACACCGGAAATGCGCTCATATGGACTCATTGCCCGACACTCCGTTCCGGTGTAAAATCGTCCAAAAGTGCTAGTCTCGGAATTCGGTGCTGAGCAGCATAACCCACGGCTTCCCTGAAATACTTCTTCAGTCGTTGTTGATCCTGGCGTCTTCTGAACGACGTCGGCGAAAATTACTTCACTTTTTCAGAAATAATGTTCTCGTTAAAATTGTCTCCTCGAATGCAATGAATTGAGAAGCAACCTTTCAACACCGTCAAGAAATTGCGTAGATGTTCTTGTCACTCCCTTTGAAGCATCTCTCTTTAATCATGTCCTCGCTATTGAGGATAGTGCATATCCTTGATGTAGACCGATTATATGTGCTTGCTTATATCAGCCCCGTTCACTCCTTGTTCTCGCTTTTCAATGATTTTATTTTTCATTTGTACGGTTATATTTCTCTATTATAGACGCCTTCTTGCGGCTTTTTCCTCGGACTTATATCAGCCCCGTTCACTCCTTGTTCTCGCTTTTCAATGATTTTATTTTTCATTTGTACGGTTATATTTCTCTATTATAGACGCCTTCTTGCGGCTTTTTC